>APFE030550659.1:37169-140257 GCA_000404065.3 Pinus taeda
AGTGGGCTTCTATGTGGCACAATAGTAACAATATGGGCACTACATGGGTACATCAATATAATAAGTGGGTTTTACTAGTAACAATAAGGGATTATACTAGTAGTATAGGGGCCTAACATGCCCCTCTCCTTCAAAAAGTTTTGTCCTCAACGCTTGAGTACTTCTTGATGCTTCTATATAAAATTCTTGTCCTCCCATGTGGAATATTCAATGGGTAAGTTGTTCCACTTGATGAGATACTCTGAAATTGATCGATTTTGTATCTGTCGGGTTCTTGTTTCTATGACTGGTCCAGGTTCCAATATGATTTTTCCTTCCTCTTCAATTTCTAGCAATATTGTTTGAATTGGGATCTTTTGTAACTTTTGAATAAGTGGCAATACTTCTTCGTCCTTCTTCCATTCATCGCTTGCTTCATTTATCCATTCTGGTTGGATAATAGAAATAGCACAAAACAATGCTTCCACATCTTCATCCTTTCTTCAAAGTGCATCTGCAACAAAATTTTGCTTCCATTTTCTATAGATGATGTCAAAGTCATAACCCAATGTATTTGTGACACATTTGTTCTGTTCTTCTAAAGATAATAGTTGTTCTAAAAAGTAGTTAAGACTATCATGATCCATTTTTACCTTGAAGAGTCTTCACATTCAGTAAGGTCGCCATTTTTTAAGTGCATGTAGTATTGCTATCATTTCCTTCTCATAAATATCTTGCTTGAGATGTAGCAGTAAAAATACCCAATCACCTACATCAAAACATTTTTCACTACAATGTTCATCTACCTATTGTTTCGTTTGATTTTGCACTGAAGTGGTGTTATCCTTTAAAATTAGGAGAACTTGTTGTTGATGCTTGATGTGATCTTTCACTGCTTGAACCCTTTTCTTCTTGATATGTCCTTCTATCTCTAGAGTTTTAGGAGTGGTAATTTCTTCCTTACAAGATATGGTCAGATTCATTTCTTGATGCTCGATGTGATCTTTCACTTCTTGAACATTTTTCTTCTTGATATGTCCTTCTAACTTGGTAGTTTGAGGAGTGATAATTTCGACCAATGAATTACAAGATATGGTTGGATTCATTTCTTCTTTCTTGATGTGATATTTCACTTCTTGCATTTTTTTCTTCTTGATATGTCCTTTTATCTTGAGAGTTTGAGGAGTGGTAATTCTTGCTAATACTTTACAAGATATGGTCTGATTCATTTCTTCTTTCTCTATGGTGGGGTCCTGGCGTATATCCTCTTCTTTCAATGTTTCTTGATCCTTTTCTTCCTCCTCTTCATATTCTACGTAAAATAATTTCTTCTCAGCACACTTATAACCTTTAGTGCATTTGCTATCACAATTGTAACAAAGCCCTTTTTCTCTTTTTTCTTCCAATTGTTGTGGTGTAACCCTTGTAGGTTGTGGAAGGCTAGGAGAAAACAACACTTCCATCTTTATAGTTGTGAGGGGTATGCTTCCTGGTTTCCATAATTTTTCTTTCCACTATGTCGCAAAGCCCTTTTACTCTTTCCAATTTTTGTGGTGTTGCTCTAAAGAAGGTGTTTCTCTTTCTATCCTCATAATGTGCTATCATTTCCTCTATGAAAATTGACCACGTAACAAGTTGTTTAGGAGAACAAAGCCCTTCACACCATAAAAATTGATCTGGTTCTAAATATGAAGATGCAATACATACCTTTTGTAACAGTGGTACACCATGTAGATCAAAATATTACTCCATCTGAAGTATCCAATTTACCGGATCCTTGCCATCAAACTTCCTCATCTTGCTTTTACTTGATTTTAGGAGCTCGATCTTGAAACGATTGTAACTCTGTACTTTCAGATATTTAAGTTATGAAATTGTGACCTGTAGTATCCCTCTGTGTCATCTTTCTAATGCCACTAGTCTGATCCAAATTGGATTCTCCAAGCAAGAGTTATGCCAAATCGCCCACAGTGACCTGATTATAGATTAGTTCAGAAGAGCGAACTTGTACGACGTGCCACGAGTCCCTATTTCTACCTTTGGATCTGAAAAATATATACAATAAACTATAATCTGTCCTCTTTCTGTAGCTTCTGATGAAATTTCAATCTGATGCTCAGAGAGAAAGTTATGACAATTTTCCCCAGGTCACTTGTTTGGAATGTAATTCAGGAATATGCAAAAAGACCAACTTCTTCAGATCATATCTCCGAAAATATAGCGCAAAAAGCTCTAAAATTTGGACCTCAGATTTAGCGATATTTCTTCTCAAATGGGGTTTTTTTTAGCTTCTGAAACGTCGCAAAAAAAAGTTATAACGAAAATTCCACGATGACCTGTTTGGAGTAGCGAAACCCTAGAATCCAAAGCTCTGATACAAAATGTTATGAAACCAACTCAAGAAAAGATAGAAAAGATAGATCAACGCCTTAGAATTCAGCCTCTTCGAGGGGGCAACCTCCTTTACATTACATAAATGAACAATTCTTTGATGATACAACTGAAAAGACCTTCTTTCTATATATAGGAGTCTAAGGGGTCATAACATAGTCAGAGCTGACATAACAGTGATAATGTAAGGGCACAGTAATAACAATAGTGGGCTTCTATGGGGCACAATAGTAACAATATGGGCACTACATGGGTACATCAATATAATAAGTGGGTTGTACTAATAACAATAAGGGGTTACACTAGTAGTATAGGGGCCTAATAGTCCTAGACAGTTAATGGCATTTTCTTAGGGACTTCAAGTGTATGGAAGGGTTTGCACTATTTGGGCTTATACAAATTTATGGGGGATGGGAGACTATAATTTGGAGGATGTTGGAGTTTGGTACCTCAGATTGTCACATTTTTGGTGTGATTTGTAGACCTTAGTTGGATTTAGGAACCATTTTTCCCTTAAGGATTCAGAGCCTCGGGTTAGGGTGACCCACTATGAAGATATTATGAGGAGTGTGCTCTACGGATGAGAGGAACATCTAAGCATTGCAAAAAATTGGTGCTTTTCTAAATATAAGTGTTCTTCATTATGTTTTATATGATTCTATTGTGGATACTCTTGTGATTATTTGTTGTTTGTAATCTAAGTGTTACCAAACTTTAAATTATGTTGTTATGGATAGGTAAGGGTTGCATTTCATGCTAATATTCACTATTCATGATTAACAAATCATGACTAAGGTACTAGGGTTGCCTTAAGGCTATAATTCATCATGGTATGATAGAGTGTATGAGATGGATTTAAAAAAATGGAAATATGATTTATTAGAGGTAGTAATGGCCCCTCAATAGGAGTTTTGGGGTGTTATAATTCATCTCCTATGTCTATGTGGTCCTCATTTACTTCTTCTTATTCTAAGTTTTACCAATATTGAAAGAAACAAGGACACAATACGTTTGAATATTTACAGATGAAAAAAAGAAGTTAATTGTATTGTCTTACATTGAAAATATTCACACGTATTGATGCCCCGATTGAGGTTTCTATTGAATACATAATCTATGATGTATTGAAATTTCAACTCAATAAAGTCATCTTCCCATGGTACTTCAATTGAAAGATAAATTGAAATAGTTTGGTCATCACACATGCTCATTTATCTCATGATTCTCCATTATTTATATCCTTGATAATGGCTCCCATGAAAACTTGATTTAAAAATCCATTACTGATAAGCTACACATTCTAGTCAACCCCCATCCTCATCCTTATAAATTTCATTGAAAGGATAACGACTCATCTATGTAGATCACCCACATGCATTATGTTATTTCTTTGGTCCTCAATTTGTGGATTGTAATACCCATGTTGCCATAACTTTTGCAAAATTTATTGTTTTATGTCTGCCTATAAATATTTAAGTTGGAAACATTGGTTGTGGGGCCAAGAATAATTTTGATTCATATCTATAAAATAATTATAATAAAAAATAAATATTTTTCTTTTGAAAACAAAATTGGAAACAACACACGAGTATTTTGGACTTCTTTGCTGTTAAAAAAATATTTAAAGTGGATGAGTCCCAAGTAGTGAGCACATTTAGGAAAGTGACAATTTGCACAATTTTAAGCTTCCAAAATTCTACAAGATTCAAGGAAGAATAAATGCCACGAAGAGACAACATAACTGGAGAAATATGCTATGTTGGGTAGGGAGATAAGGATTACCATAGATGGAGAGAAATGCAAGCTAAGGAAGGAAAAAGGAAAGATGTTTCCTATATGAAATCTTCGGTACAAAAAAGTAAAGTGGCAAACCTTAAAATCAAGACACTAGTAAAAGTCTATTAGGGAAGGAAGGAAATAGATACCACTAAGACGTGAGAACAGTTGGAGGGAGAAAAAAAGCATCATGAGGCCCGGGGAAATTTTATGTGATTTCAACTCATTGGTTGGGTGGAACGTGTTGATTCCAACTTTATTTTCAAGGGTTAAGATAAGCAAGAAAATTTATTGTATTGTTTTTTAACAAATATGTTTAATAATTTATTAAGTTGTAATTTTTTTCAGATGGTTGCTTTGTACTTAGAAGAAATGTTGAATAGTGAAACTATTAAATTGAGAAAGGAAACAAATCAATAACATGCACTAGAATTTATATTGGAAATTGGATTAACTACATGTTACCTTGGATAGGTTTTTGCTAATTTTTATTTGGAACATAGGGTTGTATTAGAAATGAGTAAATAACAATACACGTACTTCATGATTGCATATAGTGTCTAATAGTAAACTAAGCATGAATGTGCATGATTTTTTGATAATAGAACATTTCTAAGTGCATATATTATATTTACAGCAAAAAGGAATTCAAATAAAGTACCTTTGTTATGATGAATAGTGCACAAATAAGAATAAATGCATTCTTTATAAGGATTGGAAAATTATGCATTAATCTTCTAACATGGGAAAAATATCAGTATGGTTTCATAAAGAAAGGAAGAAGATTTTAAAATCACTTATATTTATTGTGAACAATCACATACTCGCATAGGAAGAAAGCTATGTTGGCTTATTTTGTAAGTTGATAGGGAGAATCACAAAAAATATATATATATAATATATATTATAATATAATATATATATTATTATATATATATATATATAATATATATATCTCCATATTTTGTAACTATTTTGAACAAATAAAATACTTTGAACATGGGATTTTGTCAAAATTCTAGAGCCATTATTAAAGGAGTCCAAGACGTTATATGACTCACAATTTTTTTTATCATAACATATAAGTATTGTATCAATTATAAGAATTCAAATATGCATATTCTATATTGAAGAAATTTTAAAATGGCCTTAGGATATATATATAATATATATATATATATTTATATATATATATATATATATATATATATATATAGTAAAATGGAGGAAAACCCCTAATATGTATAATAATCAGTAATAGAGTATTACAAAATAATAATAATCCAAAATAAGCTACTTAAACAACTCTAGAAAGTTATAAATAAAATCCTACACCATAAGAAAAAATATTTGATCAAAAATCATCCTTGCTACATTATGTCAATGAAATCATGCCATTATTGGAATAAAGTAAAAGAAGTAAGGTGTGTAAACTCGAGGGACATTACATATGGTATCACAACCTAGTTACAACATTAAGGCCTATGAGCCATCTCATAGCTATGATTTAACAAAATAAATGTTTTTCTTACATAGTAAAGAGCAAAGTAAAGAACATACATAGCACAACCATATTCAAGACCTCCTAATGAATAGGAACTTTTGGTATAGTTAGGTGGTGAGTCATCATCACATGTAGTATACCTATTAGAGATTGTGAAATATATGAATATGGAATTAGCTATTATAAACTAGATATTGAAAAAATGTTGAAGGCTAGTGTTGAATAGGAAAGGCTAATAAAAGGTCTAACTAAAATCTCGATTCGAAAATAGTAGAAACAACTTCGGATGAGGAGGATAATGAGGAGTCTTTTAAAAGAAAGAATCAAGACAATATGTATGTGAGTGAGGCTATTAAACCTAAAGATGAAAATGGAAATGAGCATAGTTTAACCAAGGTGTCATTGGTAGTACCCAATTCGATAAAGAAACAAAAGGTCAAACTGCAAGGACAATTTAAAAACATTAGGTCTCTAGTATTGATGTACTAGGATGGCCTATGGTTTTCTAAGTTCACATAGTTTACAAGTTAGACTTAGGTTTAATGGGTTTACGAGGTTGATCTAAGCTTATTATATTTACTAGGTGACCTAGGTTTACTAGGTGGACCTACATTTATTAGGTTAAGCTATGCTTTACTAGGTTGACCTATGTTTATTAGGTTTACTTGGCTGACTTAGATTTACTAGCTGGGTTGACCTATGCACTAGGTTTATATGGTCAACCATAGTCAACCATGGTCAACCAATTTTTATTAGATGTACTAGGTTTAAGAGGTTGACTAGGTTGACCATTGTTTTCATTTTTTATAAACATTTATTAAGTTTATTAGGTTTACTATGTTTAAGGATGAACTAGATCTATTGGGTTGGATTACATTTACTAGGTTTACTACATTTACTTGGTTGACCTAGGTTTTCTATGTTTACAAGGTTGACGTTGGTTTACTAATTGACTGAAGCTTACTAGTTTAACCATGGTTTACTAGGCTAACCTAAGTTTACTAGGTTTAAAAGATTGACCTAGGTTGACATAGGTTTAGTAGGTTTAATAGGTTTACTAGGTTTACCTAGGTTTAATAGATTAACCTAGGCATACTAGGTAGACCTAGGTTTAATATGTTGACTATGTTTACATATGTTTAGTAGGCTGACCTAGGTTAATTAAGTTTACTAGGGATACCTAGGTTTACATTTATTAGGTTTACTAGGTTAGACTTAGTTTTACTAGGTTCACCTATGTTTACTAGGTTTATTAGGTGAGCCATAGTTAATAATGGTCAACTAGTAAACCATAGTCAACTATGGTCACTATGGTCGACTATGGAAAACCTTGGTTAACCATTGTTAACAATGGGTAACTATAGTCAGCCATGATCAAACATAAACAACATGATGAACCATAATCCATCATCATCTATCATAGTCAACAATAGTTAGATATGGACAATCGTGATCATCCATGGGCAATTACATGTGGACCATAATAAACCCTCTACATGAATAACTTGAAAATATTTGGCCATAATGAGTGATGGCCTACTAATCCTCCTCACACAAGTTTGCAATCAACTAGCATAGACACATTAATAAAGTGGTTGAAATATGCCTATTTACTTCATTTTCCACCTTTTAATGCTCTTCAAAAATGTATGGAAGGTGGGTTAGGGTATCCATACCCAACATTAATACAAATAACAATAACCAACCTACCAAGCATTAATAAAAATCACAACAACCATAATGGATGAAAATTATTAGGCCTTTCATTCATTCACCCAAATTTGTTTGGGGAAATAGAAATCTCATAAGCCAAAAATTATGTTAAATTTCACATGCCATAGTATGGAGCATTGTAAATTAAAAGCCTATGCTCCAAGAATTGATGATCTAATGTGGAATAAGCAGTTATGACCTAAATGATTCTGACAAATTGTAGAGGACTTGGGATCGATTATTGTAATTTACAAGCCTATGCTCCAAAAAGTAGTCAATTTCAACACACTGAGAATGTGTGACTTGAACATTTGAACGAAAAAACAAAACATAGGCTATTAACTAATAACATGATTAAATCTTGCTAGATTAGGAAGGTAGAAAGGTTTTGCAATGAACTATTTGTGAAACAGATTGATAGGAAGGAAAGAAATAAAATCTAATAATAAGGGATTGATGTTGGCTTTAGGTTTTGGACTCCACTCACCAACTTTGTTAGATTAGAAAAAAGAATGTTGACCAACTATGACCAATTTGAAAAAATGGATGAATAATCCAATTGAATTACAAGATATAGGAGCTATAATATTCAAATAAATGATAAAGAGAAGACATAACAAGGAACCCCACAACATAAAAAGAAACAACACACAAGAATTAAAATTATATTTGTGTATTACTCTTCTTCACAAGCCTCACTGACTTGGTGAGAGAAGCTTACAATAACTTGTTTATATAGGCATGGTTTTTCTAGAGCCTTCACTTCTGGATTTTTCTAGAGAATTTCAACCATTCCTTTTACATAATTGGGCAAAGAAATTATCTATATTTTTCTAGAGAACAATTTTACTTCTATGTATTTTTCTTATAGTGTATCCCTGTTTCTTCTAGCAGGGTCTAGAATCATTGGTTTCTAGAATTTTCCTTAACCTTATTTAGGTTCGAATTTCAACATTCTCCCACTTTAACATAAATGAAGGTATATTTAGATGATCCTTGCCTATGTTTCGCATCAAGTCATTGCAATGCCTACCAAGCTTCTACATAATTCTTGCTTAAATTTTGGAAACATCTTGGTCAGCATCTTAGTAGGCTTTTATGCCACATGAATTTTTTCTAAATTGAAATGTCGTTCCTCCAACACTTATCGTATCCAATGTTACATGAAGTCAATGTTCTTGGTTCAAGAAGGGAATTTTAGATTATTTTCTAAATGAACAACACTTTGAATGTCACAATTCAACACATGTTTTCCTTGTTTTATTCCTAGCTCACCAAGGGACTGTTGCATTCACAACATTTATTTGCAAGATTCTCTCACATTTATGTATTCTACCTTACCTATGGATAAAGCCACTATTTTTTGTATCCTATATACCTAAGACACATCTTGACATGCAAATGTGTACAGATAATTAGTGGTGGACATTCTAGTGTCCACATCCCTATCCATATCTACATCTGTAAATCCTTCAAGCACAATATCATTATTTCTAAAACACGAATAAAAATGACTAATATATTTCAGACACCTCAAAATCCATTTTACTACTTGCCAATGTTGTGTGCCCAGATTAACAAGGAATCTGCTCACTACTCCCACCACATGTGCAATATATGGCCATGTACATGCCATGGCATACATCAATCTGTTGATTTCTGAAGCATAAGGAACCATACTAATTTATTATTTCTCCTTGTCATCACAAGGACATAAATGAGTGCTTATCTTAATGTGGGATACAAGAGTATTGAATGGCTTGGAATCCTTCATGTTAAACCTATCACGAACCTTCTCAATATATTTTCTTTTGACAACCGCAACTTTATGTTATTTCTAATACAAATAATATTCATTCCTAATATCTATTGTGCTCAACCCAAATCCTTCATCACAAAATGCCTTCTCACATCATTTTTTAACTTGTTAATCATTATCTTGTCATGTCCAACAATTCATGTCATCCACATACAACAGTAGTATAATATAATTTTCATGGTCACACTTCTTATAGACATAATGATAAACTTCTATTATTTTAAAACTATGCATCAACATGAATATTTCAAATTTATTATACCACTGGTGAGGTGCTCATTTCAAACCATAAAGGCTCTTTTTCAATTTACAAACTAGATTATCTTTACCTTTTACTTTGAAACCTCTAGGTTTTCTCCATAAAAATATCCTCCTCTAATTCACCATGAAGGAAGATAATGCTTACATCTAGTTGTTCACATTCTAAATCCATGGAAAAAGCAAGACCAAGAATGACACTAATGGATGACATCTTAACAATAGGTGATAATATTTCATTAAAATCAATACCTTGTTTTTGGGAATATTCCTTCACTACAAGTCTTTCCTTGTACCTCTTCTTTCTTTCACCTTCATGCTTGATTTTGTAAACCCATTTGCAATGTAGAACACTTATTCCTTTTGGAAGCATAACCAACTCCTAGGTTTGATTTTCTAATAGGGATTCAATTTCTTCTTTCATGGCCTTCTTTGATTCTTTGATATGAGAATTTTTACAAGCTTCCTAAAGGCAATCAAGCTCTCCTTCATTAGTGAAAAAAATATCGTTTGAGGGAGGATGCCCCTATGAGGGATTATGAGTCCTAGTAGACCTATGAACTAGATGTGGTGGATTTTTTTCCAATTGAACCTGTTGCAATGGTTGTTGTGGTTGGACTTCTTGTAATGGTTGTTGCAATTTTTCTCATCCTTATTCATATTGATGTTCATCATGTTCATTTCCTTGTAGTCATGGAATATTTTTATTTTTTTTGTCGACTTGTCAACAACTTTGTTTACCTCCATATTTCCTATAGACCTTTTAAATATTTATAATTCATTAACTATGACACCTATGCTTCTAATGGTTTTATTTTTAACTAGATCCCATACGCTCTAAATAAAATCACCATTAAAATATCCTAGAAAAATGCATTTCATGGGTTTATCATCTAGCTAGTTTCTTTTTTCTTAGGGAATATGCACAAATGCTTCACATCCAAAAATTTTGAGGTCAGAATAGTTGACCTTCTTTTAAGTCTAGAATTCTTCAGGGATCCCACCATCCAAATTTGCAGAAGGAAATCAATTTATGATGTAGCATGTTGTCCATAAAACTTTTTCCCAAAAGTGTTTTTCCAAAATTTGATAACATACTTCTAACACTCTCTATGATAGTGGGGTTCATACTTTATTAACACCAACCAATTTAGGAGTACTGATAAGAATAGACTTCTCTTGCATTATACAAAACCTACTACAATAATCCTTAAAATAATTTTAGCAGTATTGTCCAACATTATATGTAATTAAGGATTTCAATAATTTGTTAGTTTCCCTTTCAACATAAACATGAAATTTTTGGAATATTTCAAATACTTCTCTTTTAGTATTCATGGAGAAGGCCCAAACTTTCATAGATGCATCATCTATAAATGTCACAAAGTATGAGGCTCCTCCTAATGACTTAATATTAATAGACCGAAATACTTCAGAATGTACTAATTCTAATAGATTTTTCTTTCATTCATGGCCACTTCTAAGAAATGAAACCTTTCATTTCCTACTATATATACAATTCTCGCAGAAGTCAAGTTCATATGATTGAAACTTGTAATTAGATTTTTCTCGGTAAGGATTTTTAGACCCTTCTCGCTCATGTGATTGAAGCACTTATGCCATAAATATGTTGAGTCTCCTTCTTTTCTAATAACAACAACATCTTTTTTTTTTTCCATCAATATATATAGGTTTCCTTTCTTCGATCCTCTAGCCATGATAAATGCTCCTTTATTGATTTTCTAGCCATTTTTCCCAAAGCTTTTGGTGTAACCTTCATCATCTATTTGTCCCATAGAGATTAGGCTCATGTGCATTTCTAGAACATGTCTGACCTATTTCAACAAAATATACTTTCCCTCCTTCATTTCAATCTCAACATCTTCCACTCCAACAATTTTACATAAATGTTTGTTTCCAATATGTTTTCTACCACAATCACCAGTCTCATATGTATTGAAATTACCTTTACCTGGAGTTACATGGTGAGATTCCCTAGAATCAAGGATGCAATGAATGCTTCAGCTAGAGGTATATAATCATGCATCTTCTAGTGAGATTGTAACTAAATATTACTTTCTGAACCTACAATAGTGGTTTCCCTTCATTTGTGCTAGTTTATTTATGATTTTTGTTGCCTAATTTTTGTTTCTTCTGCTATCGATTCCGAATTTGGCATTCCTTTTTCACATGTCCCAACTTCCCAAACCCTCTGATTCTCCATTCCTTTGATTTCAATTTTCCTCTTGATCTCAAATGCATTGAATGAGCTCGATCAATCTTCTTGCTATGATTAGTGAAGGTTAGAGCTTCTCCTCCCTATTTTTTTGTTATTAACTTGCGATGCAAATCCTCATAAATTAAAAAATTGTTGATGTAATCAAACTTCAAGGTCCCTGCAAGTGCTGAATGTTGATAACTTCTATCAAATTCTCCCAACTATCTGACATAGAGCACAATAATAAGATTTATCTAATCTCGTCTTCCAAAGTAATTTTGACAGAGGCAAGCTAACTTGTAATTATATTAAACTCGTTCAAATGATTTTCCAATGAAGCACCTACCTTCCTCTTAAGATTGTACAACATTTTCATCAAGAAAACTTTGTTTGATGCCATGTATTTCTCATATATATCATGCAACATTTTCCATAGCCCTTATGTTGTCTTCTCTCAAGTGACATTAAAATATATGTTGTTTTCCAAATGATGATGAATTGTGGCGATGGCCTTTCTATCCAACTTATTCTTGTCTTCATCCATCATCAATGAGGGCTTGTTTTCTACTCCCTCAATCAACATATAACGATCCTTTAAAATTAGTATGTCCTCCATTTGTGCCTTCCATAGGAAAAAATAACCCCATTTAATTTCTCCATATCACTTAATGTGACAATTCCCATGCTTGTAACTCTCCTCAACAATAATTTGGAACCCAAAAATAAATAAAGAAATAACTTGGCTCTCTCATACCAATTGTTAGATTAAAAAAAAGAATGATGAAAAACTATGAACAATCTAAATTTATTCTATGAAGACTCCAAGTTAATTACAAGTAGAAGAGCCACAATATATAAATAAATTATAAAGAGAAGACACATCAAAGAAGCCCACAACAGAAAAAGAAACAACACACAAGAGCCAAACATATGTTTTTGTGTTACACTTCTTCGCAAGCCTCAATGACTTTGCGAGAGCAACTTACAATCACTTATTTACATAGGAATGGATTTTCTAGAGCCTTCACTTCTAGAGTTTTCTAGAGCATTTCAACTATTTCTTTTAAAAAATTGGGAAAATAAATTATCCATGTTTTTCTAAAGAACAATCTAACTTCTATTTGCTTTTTTCATTTTTTAAGAGTGCATCCCGTTTTCTTCCAATTGGGTCTCGAATGGTTAGTTTCTAGAATTTTCCTGAACCTTCATTAGCTTCACGTTTTGACAAATTCTTGATGCGCAACAGTGCAAGAAAGGTTTTCCATTATAAGTGCTAACAAAATAAGATAATAATATTACTTTCATATACTCTACCCAAATAGAAAATGAAATGGCAAGAAAGGTTTTCCATTATAAGTACTAACAAGATAATGATATTACCTTTGTAAACTCTATGCTATGTGAGCTTACAACTCACCATACTTAACTCATAGGAAAATGAAGTGTTAGAATAACCAACTCTAACAAAAATTAACGCTAATGGAAATTGTATATTAGTGTTATATTGCATCTTGATAGAGACAACATAATCAAAGTAAGAAATTATTACATGTTAAGCTACGACATAATAAACTAAATCATTTGACATTCAAAGACATAATAGTAGCCAGTAATTTTATTTCTATTTAGAAACATTGAATAACAATTTGGGAATTGCAAGTATTCTATTTTGTCACATCTATGAGAACCATTAGAGCCATTAACTAATCATATTTCAAATATCAACTTTCTTGTATCTCCAAACTCATATTTATCTTTTCACACATATTTAATATAATAATAAAAATAAATAACATTCTATAAATCCATTTTTACCTTTTTCACATTTACTTAATAACCCTATGAAATGAAATTACTATAAAAACTATAATATTTTAGGTTAATTTTCTTGATAAGCAAATATAAATATTGATTTTTTTTTCTTTTCTTTTAAATTGAAATTTGATTATACTAATTCTCACGAAATTTAAATTTTATTAGTGTTTAAATTGTGTTTAAATGGAAAAAAACTGTATTTCTCATAACGAATGAAGCAGAACTCCAACTGAATCCGTGCGCCGATGGCGTTGGGGCAGTCTTCATAAACCATCTGTGAAGCTTCCTCGGACACGTCGCCTTTGCATTGAAGAAGACCGTTGACTTCACCATGCGAATATGTGGCGAATCGCCCACTGCGGACAGCGGCATTCACCAGGTATTTCACTACTGCGTTCACGTCCTCTCGAATGCACTGTCATTTCTGTATTTTTCTACATTGCAGAGACCGTAAATAAACGGATCGGATTTCCCATCCACAAGTGAAATTGAAATGGAATGAAGCTGCAGCAGGCCAGGTAACAATAACGGCATCGAATACCACGGCCATCTTATCATGCCTTCCATCTTCCACGTTTCCAGTGAATACAGATGAAGAAGGCGAGAAGTTATATTGTTTTGTTCTATGTATTGCAAGAGAGTTTATAGAAGAAGATGCAGGGATGCGCAAGGATTGAAGTCACCACGAGTTATTGGTGGATATTGCTAGATAAAAGCAGATGGGCAGCGTCAACTTCTAAAAGAAACCGATGTGATATGGTAGACTTTGCACAGCCATTAATACATGACACAAAATCAAAGTCAAGCATTGATATCCAGCATGTCAAGTTGGCCAAATGAGTGGAGTAGTAATGCCAGTGATTCGTGAACACCGTCCGAGATTTGTGTGTTATATTTTCAGAGAACCATGAGCCGGCGTGAATAAGATTCATGGAACTGAATCTCCACGTTATAGGTGAGATGGCGACGTAATGGAATTGGAGATGAAAGCGTCATGAGAATATAATTGAAGTAATAGCGACTTATCTGGAGAATTCGTGCGCTTGCCCTGTAGGCTGTGACTCTAGAGACATTCACCCAGTATTGCGATACGGTGTTGACATGGAGCGGAGACGAATTATAACGGAGTCAACACCAATTGAGGCGGAGTTGAGTCTGATAGCCACCTATACAAAAGTCAACTACTAAGATGTAAGGAGTCAACCATTTTGAATAAGATGATTTATGGGCGAAAGAGACGCACATGAATCATAAAAAAATGTGGGGGAATGAACGAAGATATTATCGCCCAACTTGCCTTCCATAAGGTCAAACTTGAAATCTAGAAGGTCAAGCCTCAATACTGTCTGTAACGAGCAGCCGTGAGCGCATTTAGTGGAATAGCAACCTATGTCATATTCATTGATCGTCTTGGCTGGCCAGTTAGCGGATAGGGGTGGTGTCATTATTTTGGATTCTTGTGTTATTTTGTGTTTTTATATAAAAAAAATCTCGTGAGGATATATTTTTTCTATCACAAATAAGATTAAAGTTAAAAAACTCATTGATATAAAAGATGATACAATATAATTACGTTGTAAGGTGTTTTTTTTAAAGAATTCTCTCCAATGGCAATTGTCGTTTTATGTGTTTTTGATTTAAGTGTTAGACAATAGAAATCGCCTTTGTCATCAGATGAAAAACTAGTATGCATTGTTATTATTTAGTGAAAATTCTCTAACAAGATTTTCTTACGGCGTCTATAACCTAACATTTCTCTAAATCCAGGAACTGAAGGCACTGCTTTTGCACGGTCTTCCGAGCTAGGCATTACGGGTTGCTTCAACTATTTGAGAATGATGGCCTTCGTGGGAGTCTGGGAAGGGCTTTCTTGGAGGGACTCACTCTCTTTTGCGGATGTGTGTTTTTTGCTTCCTTGCTCGTGGCCCACCCCATAAGCAACCTTGAATCTCTAAGGTGCATAATTTCCATGAGAGGGCAACAGTGCTTGATAATTGCATCAGCATTTCTTGTAGTGATGAGCATTGATCTTTTCTTGGTAGTTTACCATAGAATGTTCAATGTGCTCATTGAACATGCAATATTATTATGAATGTAGTCTAGAACGTAGTGTTATATTGATGTTGATAGGTTTCTCATCACATTAGAATTTGCGGGTTGATAATTTAAGTCACAAAAAGAATGAATAAATTGAATATGAATTTCTACATTTCCACCGTCAACTAAGCCAAAGGGATTTTTCCTCCACACTTTTAAAGAATCTGTTGTATGAACAAATATTAAACTGTGGAAATTGAGTGCCATGGCCAACCCAATCCAATCAGATGGAAAACAAAGTCTTTACTGCAAACCCATATCTCTGTGTCATGTTTGAAAGTCATATGTTCCATGTTCCATGTTCTGCACCAATAAGACCAATATTAGATACTCTAAAAAAATGTTTTCTTTGTTTAACATGTGGTTACTGAACTTTTTTTTTCTTGGGTAAGAATCTCCTCCTCCAACAAACAATGGGTCTCTTTCAAATGGTCAGTGAAATTTTTGACAATGTTTTTTGTGATGCTCTTTTGAGATGTGCCGTGCTTAAGCCATGCAATGCCCACAAATACTCTGACACTACATGCTTCTGATGCAGAGACTAGATTCTCAAGCTCTCTCCTTACCTGGAGCTATACACATTCAAAAAATAGCTCACATTTCCTTGCAAACTAAAGATGCTATGCAAATTGGTAAAATAAGGAAAATAAAAAAACAAATCCACTCTCTTTTCACAATATCCATGTACAATAAATTGTAATGGGTATAATCAAAGAGATGAGGAAGCACCTAAAAATGGTCTCCAAAAGGCACATCATGAAGGATAAGAACTTCGTTAATAATTCATCCATTTCCATTATCAAGCTTTAACTTTTGGTGGATACTTGTGATCTCAACACCAAACCAAGAAACACTTCCATTGAACTTCTACTAGAGTTGTCTCTGGTATACTTTTTGTTTGTAAAATTTCGAAGCCATGGTTCCATAGTTTAGACAACCAGATTTCTTCATTATCTCTATCTAAGAGACCCCCAAACATATAACTCCATGAGTGACTCTGCCTGCTATTAGGAATTGAAAAAATAATTTTAGTAGGGATGTCTTTTTTAGCAACAAGTAATGACTAAATTAGTAAGGTGCACTTCCCACATGTTACTGAGTTTCATTATTTATTATATTAGTTCTTTAGCATGCTCTTACCAAAAAATTGACACTACCGTTTGTCCAAAACAACATAAGGGTTAGAATAATAACTTGGCAGGAATTCAAAATAAGGAAATACCTTAGAATTGATATACTTACACTGAAAGGTAATGTTTGTGAATGGACCTTGGTAACGTTGGCTTCCTAAATCCTTAACAATTAGAAGGTATCCAAAATCATTGTTTTGAAGATCCCTTGAATCTGTTGGTTCTTCATCCTCTACTATTTGCATCTTTTGTGCAAGAGTAAGTTCCCTATTCCTCCATAGTGCCATGATTTTCTTGTTTGACATATAAATCATAGTTTCTCACGAATGGGCAAGAAAGGTATTTCAAGTTTTCTTCAAATGTGAAACTAGCTTATCTCAAATCCATGCGCATCCACTCTTTATTTTCAATTTGTTTCATAGGAATTAATGCAGATCAATCCTTTTTTGGTGATCTGATATTAATTCTCCCATTTTTACAAGTGACAGAAGATAATGTACGGTTGTTCTGATGAGAAAAGAAATCAATGTGTACTTGCATGGAACATTGTAGGAAACAAAGGATTGAAAATGGAACTTGAGTCTTCCTTTGGCATCTGTGTACCTTTCACCATGGCTAGCATCAAGGCTTCTGCCTCTACGAAGGAACATGGCCAGAGATGGACTACCCATTGACACTAACGAAGGAGGTGAATCCACTATTTCCTGTATATGTTCCAACATGAAGGAGAATTTGGTTTTATGTTTTAGAGACTTTCCTAGAAACCTAACATCCTTGCAGATAAGAATAAGTTACCCTGCAAAACATAAATTTACTTGAGACCTCTATGTTCTAGTTTGTTACTTGCAGTAAATTATGCAAATGTATCTAAGGCATAGATACCTTAACAACCATTTTTCATTCCATGTAGCATGAAAAATCATTAACCAAAAATTCCTCTCTTGGAAGTCAAAATAACTTATGGAATGTTGAATTTGTCTGAGGTGAGTGTCAAGAAGTCTGCATACAATTATTTCTCATTCTCATGATGTCCAAATAAATAGAGAAATCCAGCGAGATATACTATGTCAAGGAAAAGATAGATATCTACTTGAGATTTTAATATCACATGATGAATACATTTTTTTCAACTTAATTTTACATTTTTCTTATGTACCGAGTAACCACATCATGACCCTCTGTATTTGTCAAAAATATCGTAAGGTATAACTAGGATTAGCAAGCTTTTGCCAGTCTTCCCTAAAGTGGATTCCCAAAATCAGTGAATTACTGTGAAGTAAATTTCAGAAAATTGATCTTGGCATACCCTAAAGATGTAGCCTCCGTAAAAGGCCCTTTAAAGTTGAAGACTTCTACATCCATCATAGATGGAGGCTTTTGTGTAACATCATATTCAAATACTTCTGCATAATTATTGGGAGAATGAAATTCAACATGGACATCCTCAATAGAAACATGGAGAAGCACATAACCTCATAAACAAAAATATATGGATATAGTTTTATGCACAAAAACAAAACTTTATATATATAAACTGTAGCAAGAGCTTAAAAATATGAAATACATATGATTTAAAAGAAAAAAATATGCATTCCCATTTGTGACATAAAATGTCATAGGTATAGAGACATTTCATAATGCATTGAAAAACTTCAACCCTACATGCTGAGGAGATGTGTCCCTTGTGGTCTTCTAAACACATACTCTACCTCTTTAGCTAGTGGATATAACAAAGAAAAACACATCATGAAGGATAAGAACTTCGTTAATAGATCAACCATTTCCATTATCAAGCTTTAACCTTCGGTGGATACTTGTGATCTCAACACCAAGCCTAGAAACACTTTCATTGAACTTCTACCATATTTGTCTCTTGTATACTTCTTGTTTGTAAATTTTCCATGTCGTGGTTGGATAGCTTAGACAACAATATTTCTCCATATTTTTGTCTAAGCAACCCCCATCATATAACTCCATGAGTTGCTCTACCCATTATTAGGAATTACAAAAATAATTTTAGTATGTATGTCTTTCAGAGAAACAAGTAATGATTGAATTAGTAAGAGCCACTTCCCACAGGATGTTGAGTTTCATTGTTTATTATACTAGTTTTGTAGCATGCTCTTACCAAAAAAATCATCGACACTACAATTTGTCAAAAACAACGTAAGGATCAGAACAATAACTTGGCAGGAATGAAAAACAGGGAAGTACCTTAGAATTGAGATACTTACACTGAAAGGTAATGTTTATGAATGGATGTTGGTCACACTGGCTTCCTGAAACCTTGACAACTAAAAAGTATCCAAAATCATTGTTTTGAAGATCCCCTGGATCTGTTGGTTGTGTAAGACTAAGTGTCCTATTCCTCCATAGTGTCATGATTGTCCTCTTTGACATATAAATCATAGTTTCTCATGAATGGGCAAGAAATATATTTCAAGTTTTGTTCAAATGTGAAACTAGCTTGTCTCAAATCCATGCACATCTGAAGAGGCATTTACATTTCAAGTAGCATGATTTTTTTTTTGCCAAAATTTCCACTCTTGGGTGTCAAAATAGCTTATGGAATGTTGAATTTGTTTGAGGTGAGTGTAGAGCAGTCTACAAAAAATTATTTCTCATTCTCATGATGCTTTGACAAATAGAGGAATCCAGTGAGCTATACTATGCCAAGGAAAATACAGATATTTAGTTGAGATTTTAATGTCACATGATGAATATATTTTTTCCTACATCATTTTCCATCTTTGTTATGTATTGAGTAACCACATCAAGACCTTGTGTATTTGTCAAAAATATCGTAAGGTATAACTTTGATTAGCAAGCTTTTGTCGGTCTTCCCTGAAGTGGAATCCATAAATCATTCAATCACTCTGAAGTAAATTTCAAAAAATTTATCTTGGCATACCCTAAAGATGTTGCCTCCGCAAAAGGCCCTTTAAGGTTGAAGACTTCTACATCCATCATAGATGGATGCTCTTGTGTAGCATCATATTCAAATACTTTTGCATAATTAATGGGAGAATGAAATTCAACATGGACATCATCAATAGAAACATGGAGAAGCACATAACCTCAATAACAAAAATATATGGATAGTTTTATGCACAAAAACAAAACTTTATATATCTAAATTGTAGCAATAGCTTAAATATATGAAAAACATGTTATTTAAAATAAAAAAATATGCATTCCCATTTGTGACATAAAATGTCACAGGTATAGAGACATTTCATAGTGCATTGAAAAACATCAACCCTACATCGCACGGAGATGTGTCCCTTGTGGTCTTCTAAACACATAATTTTCCTCTTTATCTAGTGGATATGACAAAGCAAAACACATCATGAAGGATAAGAACTTCGTTAATAATTCAACCATTTCCATTACCAAGCTTTAAAGTTTGGTGGATACTTGTGATCTCAACACCAAACCTAGAAACACTTCCATTGAACTTCTACCAGATCTGTGTCTAGTATACTTTTTGTTTGTAATTTTTCCATGTCTTGGTTCAATAGTTTAGACAACAATATTTCTCCATATCTTTATCTAAGAAACCCCCATCATATAACTCCATAAGTGACTCTACCTATTATTAGTAATTGCAAAAATAATTTTAGTAGGTATGTTTCTCAGAGAAACAAGTAATGACTAAATTTGTTAGAGGCACTTCCCACAGGTTGTTGAGTTTCATTGTTTATTATATTATTTCTATAGCATGCTCTTACCAAAGAATCATTAACACTATAGTTTTTCAAAAACAATGTAAGGATCAGAACAATAACTTGGCAGGAATGCAAAATAGGGAAATACCTTAGAATTGAGATACTTACACTGAAAGGTAATGTTTGGGAATGGACGTTGGTCATGTTGGCTTCAAGAATCCTTGAAAACTAAAAAGTATCCAAAAGCATTGTTTTGAAGATCCCTTGAATCTGTTGGTTCTTCATCCTCTACTATTTTTATCTTTTGTGCAAGCCTATGTGCCCTATTCCTCCATAGTGCAATGACTATCCGCTATGACATATAAATCATGGTTTCTCACAAATAGGTATTTTTCATTTCAAGTAGCATAAAAAATCATTAACCAAAAGTTCCTCACTTGGAAGTGAAAATAGCTTCTAGAATGTTGAAATTATTTGAGGTGAGTGTCCAGGAGTCTACATACAATGATTTCTCATTCTCATGATGTCTAAACAAATAGAGGAATCCAGTGAGCTATACTATGCCAAGGAAAAGAAAAATATTTAGTTGAGATTTTAATGTCACATGATGAATATATTTTTTCCAACTTCATTTTCCATCTTTGTTATGTATTGAGTAACCACATTAGGACACTCTATATTTGTCAAAAATATCGTAAGGTATAACTTTGATTAGCAAGCTTTTGGTGGTATTCCTCGAAGTGGAATCCACAAATCAACCAATTACTGTGAAGTAAATTTCAGAAAATTGATCTTGTTGTAACCTAGAGATGTAGCCTCCACAAAAGGCCCTTTAAAGTTGAAGACTTCTACATCGATCATAGATGGAGGCTCTTGTGTAACATCATATTCAAATACTTCTACATAATTATTGGGAGAATGAAATTCGACATGGAGATCATGAATAGAAACATGGAGAAGTGCATAACCTCAATCACAAAAATATTTGGACAATTTTATGCAGAGAAACAAAAAATAAAATGCATATGATGTAAAAGAAAAAATATGCATTCCCATTTGTGACATAAAATGTCACAAGTGTAGAGACATTCCATAATGCATTGAAAAACCTCAACCCTACATCCTAGGGAGGTGTCCCTTGTGTTCTAAACACATAATCTGCCTCTTTAGCTAGTGGATATAACAAACAAAAACACACTAATATCCATCACTATCCATACAAGAAGATGATGTAAACCATTTGTTTATCCTCAACAGAAATCTAACCTAGGTTTCTTGGATATAGAAAAATGCCTCTCCCTATCTATTTGTAAATCTTGATCTCAAAGTAGTCTCTTAAATCCTCAAAGCTAATAAATTGTTGTTTCACCATCTTGATGAAGTCATTGGGAATTTGGATCCAAACATATGGTTGGAAACTCTCATCATAGTATATAGTATCAACGCCATCACTTCATAAATGATCATATGACATGTATATCTTTCTGCACTCGAAGGTCTTTCCCTTATCTACAAACCATGGGTCTCTCTGTCAAATTATTCACCATCATTTTTAGCCCCCTTGCTTATATGCACACATGTAAACGTCATTGCACTAGCATATACCTCACCTTGTGTGTACTGGTGGATGATGTGTACTTAGCCAAACACTGAAAAATCCCAATATGCTAGAGCCTAAATAGAGAAGACAACTACCTAGTTGAATAAACTAGATAAAATGATTTAAGATTAGAAGAATATATTGATTGAAATGAATGGCTATTACCTTTTTAATATAGTCTTGTCACAGAGCTGCTCAATCTAGAGAAATAGAGGAGTTGATAGGAGAATTCTATTTTTATAAAGATGTTTTTAAGCAGATAGGCTTTGTGTATATTGGAATTCGGGTGCATGAATTTTAATTCGTTAAAATATCACGGATTATGGATGATACATGATCCAAGAGTTTGTAAAATGTTTTTTTACTTTCAAAGCTCCAATTATGTCTTATCTTTATAAATTCTTTTGTTTACAAATGGAAAATAATTTTTGGAGAGTTACAATGGTCTTGGATTTACAAATTCATATCATTACAAATAGAAAATAATTATTTTGAGAGTTACAATTATTTCAGAATTCAAATGTGCTTATAAAAATTCAATAATTTGAAAAATACATAATACGTGTCTTTTGAGTGGCTTCTTTTCATCCATTGGAATGAATTTCGTTCTGATCCACTGGAATAGGATTGTAAGGATGTGTAAAGTATTGTCATTTCTAGATGTTGCAATTCTCTCTCACAATGTGGAAACTTACATAATCAAATATTTTATGGTAAAAGCATTTCCTAAGGATATAGAAAGATAATTTTAAAGTGACAACCAAATCTCTTACCCTTGGAGCCTACTTCGTGTCTCCTGAAGAAATATACCTAGTAAGTTATTTGCACTATTGGTATTGCATTATACTAATAACCATAGTTGCATTTTCTTAAAAAACCCTCCCCATTTTCTATTTTCATGTTGATTTTTATCACACTAATGCAGATTTTTAGCTGGTTTCTTGGAGCATTCGAACAACTTGAGGTGATACATCTTCATATATCCCTTTCTCTTCATGGCATTGGATCATTTAATGGATGTTCTTGGTTTCGATGAGTCTAGCTTCTCTTGGCACCTCCTTGGACATAGGCCTTTTTGAAATCAATCAGTTGCTTCTTTGGGGAATTTGTTGTAGAAAAGAGAAACAATACATGGCTTCCATATATGTTATGAATGTTACTACATTGATCAACTTGCAGGGACGTGCTCAAATTTAGTGTTACTCACGTTCTGGCATTTAGTGTTAGTCATGTTGACAGTCTCAGGAGAACATTTGTATTTTCCATCCAGAGGAATAAAGATGAGTTTGGGTACATGGACTACAGTGGTGTTGAAGTTTGGACTACAACGATGTTGAAGCTTGTGTAGCTCATTCCATCTTCGAAGGCGAAGACAATTTGTCTTGTATAGAATCTATAAGTCCTGCCAAGTCCTGTTAGGGAAACCTATGGTAGGATCTACCCTCATGTTCTTGTTGGTCATGTTAACATTGACAAAAAATTATTTAGATAGACACATTTTTGTAGCAAAAAAATTACTATTTTAATTTAATTATTAATAATTATTAAGTGAATGGTAAATGTTTAATCTCCATAGAATATTTTATCTTTAATGATTTTTTTATATGTCACGGTTCTTCTCAAATTTATGCCTTGCAACGTATCCATTACAACACTTATTGCAATTGCTAATTTTATTTATTTTAAATTTATTAATATTAATTACTTATTTAATTTATATAATTGTTTGAATTATAACAAAAATATATGCCATCTTTTTATCATAACATATTTTATTATAATCTCTATAACTAACATTCACTCTAAACCATCAATTCTTCTTTTTATAACTACTGTAAATGATCATATACATTTAACTGTAATTTTACTATTCTATTAAATTTACAAACTCATATAAGATGAAAAACTTTCATATTGAAGTAATACTCCCACATATATTGTGGGAACCATATCTACTATTGTAAAATAAATACAAGTGAACTAATTATTTACAAGTACTTTTATGATGGAATAATATAATAATGTAGGTAATTGTACAGATTGTTTGTTTCAATAGAAAAATTTACAAACATCTCAGGATAAAGAATCCATGCATAAATGCACACCTTATATCACTCACCTCTCCACCTTCATGAGATTGAGGATGTACACTTATGTATGCAAATCAAAATCATTTAATAACTTAAAAGTGGATTAGTTGTTAAATACAATTCGGTAACAAAATAGTAACAAGTAATCCCATAATAAATATTATGATAAAAAGATCATCCATGCATAGAAATGGAATTTTTTTGTGTCAATTTTTCATATTTAATAGATTTAAATAAAAATAGTTATGATGTATGAATATTTTTAGAACATATTTTTTTTTTTTTTTTTTATAGATTTTGTTTTAATATTTTGGTAGATACTATGTGGCTATAGAAGAATATATAATTGTTATAGAAGTTGTTACAACAATAGCTATAGAAGAAGAAGTTGTCAATAGAACAGGTTTTATGAAGGATGAGATAATTTTTCACAATTCTATTTATGGAGGCTATTGTAAAAACAAGTTGAAGGCACTAAAATGGTTGCTAGATAAGGGGTTGTGGCACTATAACTTGATGTTATAGTTTAATTGGAACAGCCTTGTATGTGAAACCTCAATTTAGTGTCGCAAAGAAATACTAAGTCAAAAAGTGGTAACAACAAATGATGTTTACTACAAAATTTATTCTCTCATCATGCTAGCTATCACATGCATTTCGGAGGCTCAAAAATGTCTCAAAGTTCCACCATTTATTACATTCATATTGTGATTAATAAGAAAACTAAACATGAAATGTTTCCAATCCATGAAGTTAGCAAATTGTCGAGGAAGGATTAATTCAAGGTTTTAGAAAATTTCTCTCTCAAACTATATAATAATATTGTATTCAAATAACAATAGGGAAATACATATGAAAAATATACTTATGATAAGACTCTAGAATCCATGTAATTCCTCCTAGCAACATAAACATTTTCCTCTAATGCTCTTGGGATAGAGGGAAATTGTTGTTGTCTCAAATGCTAGTAAATCCAATATACTTGATGTGGAAGATGACCATGTTAATTAGCATGGTACAAAATGTTGAATTCCAATTGACTTGGGTATTTCTTCATGATGAAAATTTTATCTATAGAAAAATTAAGTTGAATAATTGGAAAAATATATCTTGAATTATTGGCCAAAGTCTTAGTGCCAATGTTGAATCCTGATATGCATTTATTTTATTAAGGATGTTCAATTGATTGGAATGAAATTAGTAGTTAAATTGGAGAGAAAAGTTAGGTGACTTTTAATTTTTAACAGGGTAATAACTTACTGAGAAGAGGCTACCAAATTTAAACTTCCAAGGAATGAATTTTGTAAGACCTAAGAAGCTTTGAAAGTTAGTATAATATCCTTTAGAGGTAATTTCTGAGGGCAATGAAGTCAAATGAATGACAAAAAAAAATTATAATAATGTGGATAGGGTTATGAGATAGAAGTTAGAGAATTATTTTTAGCAACCTATTGTTGTACTTATTTCATGTTATCTTTATGGACTAGGTAAAATGAATCATATTTTGCCTTCTAAGAATATTGATAAGGTCATCCAAGTAATAAAATACAACAATATATATTTCTCACATAGCATGCAACTTTATCCACAAAATTTGGACCAATGATAATAACATAGTGCATGTGTGTGATCTATGTAGATGAGCCATTATCTTTCCAAGTGAATGTATAAGGATGAGGATGGAATTTGACTAGAAAGTGCAGCTTATCAAAAATGGATTTTGCAATAAATTCTTCTTAGGAGCCATTATTAAGGATATAAACAATGGAGAAATCATGAGGAAATGATTATGTGTGATGAATAGACTATTTCAAGATATCTTAGACTAAATTACTACATGAAGTTGAATTTACTGAGTTGGAAATTGAACACACCATAGATTATGTATTCATTACAGACCTCAATTAGAGCATCAACATCTTCCTCAATGGAAGATGATACAATTAACTTTTTCTTTTTCAACTCCAAACATTCACACTTATTGTGTCCTTGTTTCCTACGATATTGGCAAAAATTATAATAAGAAGAAGAATATGACGACCTTCTAGACGTAGATAATACAACACACCTAGACCACCAATGTGGGGAATTACTACCTCTAATAAATCATATTTTCAAATGCTTTTTTGAAATCAATCTCATGCATTCTCTCATACCATGATGAATTATATCCTTAAGGAATACCTATCTCCTTAGTCATGAATTGATAATCATGACTAGTGAATATTAGCATGAAATGTAACCTTTACTCATCCATATGAACATAATTTAAAGCAGATATAATTTATATTTTTAGTTAGTGGAGGTTGATTAATGTATGATAGTCTAGATCATCTTAACACTTGATGGTGATTGGGGTTAACCATATAAGTCAATTCCAAAAAATATAGTATCAAAGAATAATTGCAATCTAATGGTATACACCAATTTTGGGCTTAAAGGTGCTCATTGGATAATGCAACAAATTCATTTTGATATAGCTAATAGTGTATATTTGATATGATCAATGGATCAATTTTTGTTTAACCTTGTAAGTGCCTAACACTTGATAGGGTCCCTCTATTCCATGTTAACTTCATGATGACACTTGTCCCCACCTTTCCACATAGTTATTCAACTTCCACTTGGCATCATAGTCAATGTCATAATTCATGTATATTCTGAATTTTTGAATTTTTGAATTGTTCCATAATTTCATAATTTTGGTCATTTATACCAATAAATACTACTTCTATAACTTTTTTCATCATAAATTTTGGAGAAATGTTTTGAAATTAGCTAACTTTAGTTACTAAGTATGAACCTAAATTTAGCACATTCAATAACGTGTCTAACAAATTCCTATTTTTGAGCAAATTTCTCTTCCAAATTTCACTCGGAATTTGAAGATTTCACCCCATTTCATAACCTTCTTCCATGAATAGCTCAATAAATTCATAATCCAACCCAATATTACCAATATACACCTAAACATTTTGAAAAAAAGCCACTCCCACTCAACCTCCTTAGAAAACTTAAACGTTTCCCATATATGTCAAATTTTCTAAACTTCCCCTTTTCTTCCCCTTGAAAAAAAATCACTCAAATAGTTAGAAAGAAAACTATAGCTTTCTTTTGTTATCAAGGTTTTAACCCACACATTGCAAGGGCTATAAACTTCACTATAATACTAGTATGTAGCACCCTTATCCTCCCACTAGGGTGCCTTACTGCCTTTGATAAATCTTATTTCCAAAGAGTTTCCCAAAATCCATATATTACATTCTTTCATATCATGATGAATTCCATCCTTAAGGCACCCCTTGAACCTTAATCATGATTTTACAATCATGCCTCATGCATATTATCATGAAATGAAACATTACTTATCCATAAAAACACGATTTCACATGGATAAACACATAAATTGTAAATAGCATGCAAGCACAATAATATACACAAAATAAGGTTATAAAACATAATTAAGAGCGCTTATCTTTAGAAAAGGAACCAATTATATATAGACATTAAAAATTCCTCCTAACCATAGACCACACTACTCATAATATCTCAGTAGTTAGTGACCCCTAAACTAGGGCTATGACTCAACTAGGGGGGAAAATACTTACTTAAACTAACTAAAGTCCATATATGACACCATCAAGATAACAATACAAGGTATGAATCCAATGACCTCTAACCTATAGTCCCCCTTCTCCCATTATCCTGAAACCCAAGGTAGTGCAACACCTGCTCTGCACCTACAATCCCTCAATTTGTGCCACTACCCTTCCATGGCTCTAGAGTGGGCTGAATAGGGAGTCTTAGAGCCATATTGCTCTAAGAGTTTTGAATACCTTCAAGTGTCTATAAATACACTTTATGACTCACACCAGGTGACGTTTCCCTACACTTATTCTTCCAAATACCCATCCTTACATAGGGAAATCGAAGGAGACATGCACAACTAGATCCACATAGAGTCGATAGGGTAACATATTAAGATTAGTCTCTATCTCTTCCAAAAAGAAAGTCCCAATATCAGAGTGTTAAAATTGAATGAGTATAATGGATTAAAGAATTGGGAATTACATTATACTCCACATTTTTATATGCATGTTCCCTTTTTGACAAGTTACACATCAAGATACCCTTTTTCCCACCTTAGGATAGAAACATGTGCACATTTCACTTTAGGTTCATTTTATTAATGGTTTTTCCCTCAAGATAAGACCCTCATCACTTATTCCTTGAGCCCCTTTTCCCTCTCATGGAGTTCTCATCCCCCACACTCTCTTCTTTGACTCAATTTATAATAGTGATGTACTTTAATTAATATGAGTGATTGTATATTTACATGGCTAGGCTCATTGGTATTTTGACACATATGATCCCCATCCTAAAATCACATAAGCATGGAAACCCCCAAAATACTTACATATACTTTAGTACATAGGCCCAACAAATTTCGGCTCACTAGAATAAACATAATATGTACAATATAGATAGGGGTGATCATGGGGGTATTAAATACATGCTTTAAGTTTGTAGATCTTTAAGAATGATGTTGAAGAACAAGTTGTTACAAAATTTCTCTTCAACTAATTGTGCTTGAGTGCATGTAGAATTAATGGTGGAAATATCCATTTACTTAAGCTCTTGATATAAATGTTCATGTAAATAAATTTTAAGAACAACCTTTTCACCTCGATAAAAAATTCCAATAAGGATTAGTAGCTTCTTGAGTATGTTAATCCACTCTTGTACGGGCATTGAAACCTTGATATAGATGAATCCACTTGATGTTCATAACATGTTTGTAGTGGGATGGATAGAAGATGAGACTAAAGGATTCCATAAGTCCTATCCATGAAGTAACTAAAAATTGGTTTGTTGCATGATATTCAACCAAGTGTTTGGCATGTCTAGTAATATTTTCTTTGCTAATTGGAACATTCTTCTCATTAGGAATTACGTTATCGTTGAACTAGGTGTCCATATTGAGAATCCAATTAACATGGATATTTGAATTGGGGGATCTATCATAGATAGGCGCGTGACACTTGGTATTCCAAGAGGATAACTTGCTAATTGATATGTTGTTAACCATTGCACAAAATGGCATAATGATGTTATCCAACTTTTCGACCCTATCAGAAAGCATCATTTAGCCACGGCTCATGTACTCATCGTCTTGGATACTATAGAAGATTGTCGAGAAAATTGCAATTATCGTCCGAATAATAAATTTAGCTCTCCTTTAAAATTATATCCTTTAGAAGGATGATTAAAATATTTTCCAGTAATGAAGAGTAATAGGGGAAAATAAGAAGTAACTCACTTTAAAAAAATAATATCAAAATGTTAGTTTCTTGGGATTGTTTTCCAGAAGTATTTTAGATACTATAACAAGCCTCGTGAAAATTCCATGTGATAAATGTTAAAAACAATAACCATGGATGACTGGGACACTTATTCCAAGCTGAATGTTGAGCAAGACATGCTAGAGGGTGTTCAATTCATTGTTTATAGTTAAGGAAATTAGCAAAGGAAATGGCTTAGGCTTTGGAAAGGAAAACTGGATTTTTTCGCACAATTATTACTGAAAATAATGGAAATTAGGAGAAAAATGAGGTGAAAGGTCACAGGTTGCATGTGAGGAGGAAAATGAAGGAAAATAATGGAAAAGGAAGAAAATAGAGGCCTCATTCATAAAAAGGCTTCTGAGGATGAGTTGGTAACCTTTTGTTAGTTCAATTTTGGAGCACTCTCGTTATTCTCTCTCTCATAATCTTTGATACATAGAGTTTTTTCTTGGAGCACTTTCACATTGGAGAAAGTAAGGAAAAGAAGGCAAGAGGAAGAAAAGATCAAGTAGGGAAATGAAGGATAAAGCAACTACAACAGGATTCATTGTAGGTATCAACTTGGATGTGTATTTTCCATGCCAGATTTGGCATGCATGACATTGCATGTGGTTATTTTCTATCATGGCATGGGTTTTTCCAGGTGTAACAGTGTTTTTCAGACTAGCCTTTTAGTTTTCAGATAGCCATGGTTTGATGGGGTTCTCATGTTTGGTTGAACTAGATTTCTGAATGGAGTCAAAGCTGAGTGAGGAGGATCTCCGAAATAATAGAATACATGGATTAGTAACCCCTAAATTGGACTATGGATTGTGGTAAATATATATTTTTTGCTCCCTCAGATGGCCTAGGAATCCTTGCCGGTGAATGGAAGGATATACGATAAATCCTAGAGGTGGTTTTCTCTCTGTTGGGCATAGTAATCCCAAGTTTGGGATATGCTGCAAAGCCTAGAGAATGGATCTCGGTTTAAGGCCTAGTGATCTAGGTTTGGATTGTGGTAAGGCCTGAGAGACTAGGAGACAAGAAATTTACTCATGGGGTAGGTGGATAAATCTAGTGGCATCCATGCTTGTTTGGCCTAGTGATCAGGTGGAGATCACAGTAAAGACTATTATGATATGTTCATTGTGTTGGCCTAGTGATATAGGATGGATTATGGTAATACCTAGTTTCTATTGATGAGGGTGGGGTGGTTTAGCCTTAGTATGCCTTGGTTGAGTCCCACATTCATGCTTGGAATATGGCACAAGGATGAATGGTTGAAGAGAGACTTGGCTCACCCAATATCTCATCTTTGGCTCTTATCATGTTTTTAATTATATTTGAATGGATATCCTATATATGACCTAATAAGTGATAAGGAAACAAATGACATGAGGAAATAATGGTTCATGAAAATTCTCAGATAAGTAAGAGATCGCTATACTTAATTTTGTTGTTTACACCTGTAGGTTATATGTCGATGATATGTTTAATGAAATGCTTGCCATGGCTAGTAGGGGTCTCGTTAAGGCCTTGATCAACTAGTTACTTCCGCATCATTGTTTCCTTGTACTTTACTTAATTTTGAGCTTTCATTCTATTTTGGACAGTGGCCTAGGATTTGGGCCTAAAATGGTGGCTCGAATCCCTGAGTCGCTGCCATAGAACTAGCAAGTTTATCCATAGTCACTAGCATGCAGGGTTATGAGATCAAATTTAGGTCTCTGGTCACTCCCTTTCCCATAGCATGATAGTGACTGAGCCTTAAACTATCCAAAATAGCAGCGGGGCCCAGGGACAATTTGTCTGAGTGGCTAATTTGTCTCCTAAGAGTTCTATTGATGATTTTGGATGGTTGTTTGTGATGTTCCATTGATTCCGCTTCCTTAAGGTTATCTAGGAGGTTGAATATGATCATAGTAGCCTCTCGTCTCATGTCTACCTGAGTTGGCATGGTTACTTGGGTGGATGTGGGAGGAGGGTGTTAGAGAGTGGTATCAGAGAATGGTTCAACTCTCCAACTAGATAGGTTGAATTTGTTGTTCATGCACGCATGTTAGTTGCATGTGTGTCTCTTACACTTATATACTTGTTTCATTTCCTTAATGATGCATTAAGGTTGTAGTATGGTTATCATGGAGAATTTGATGTTGATTTCATGAATAGTAATTGAGTTTGGTATGTGATTGACTGTATATGGTTATTTTCCACTTACATCCTTGTATGTTAGGTGACATCCCTTAGTATTTTGATTACATGTATCTGTCTTGTAGGTCGATTGCAAGAACTAATCAATTATGTTCAACTACATGTAGTTATGCATATTTGTAGTTGGTTAGGCATTGCTAATGTATATTGTTGGTTACATGTAGCAATGTGTACAATGGATTAATGGTTGTTATCATGTATGATGTCATAACATGCACTATTGATACGACCTTTCATCGATGACTGGATCCTAGTTAGAGTGATTTTTTTTGTGTTGATACATTGATTGTGTATGTCTATACATTGTTTTGATTATTTTATACATGAATGACATTGATTTGGTCATCTTGCAGACAATGTATCCTCCCCAAGCTATACTAAACTACATCAATTTATGGTGATTTTGTTTATCTGACATATTATGCATTACAGGAAGAAAGAGATCAAATGGCTAGCAAGGTTGTCGATTATGCATAATCTCCCTATGCATCAGAAGAACAACATAGTCTGAGGCATAATTTTGATTTGGCTGATACACTAAGGATCTTGAAGGAAGATAATGATTGGACCATACAGGTACAAGAGAAGAAAGCAGAGGTTAATAATATAATTATTCATAGTTTTTCGGACTTAACGATAAGGGCTGCTTCTGATTAGCCATGAACATGAGGATGGGACTAATAGATCATATGGAAGTATATCTATTGCTAGACATTGGTCAGATAGACCTAACACGATGAGAGATGGTATGCTGTTGGGCACTTCGAACAAGAGGGGCAATGACTCCAGACATTATTCTAGTTCTAGTTTTGATAGACATTAAGATCATCATCGCTATCATCCTTACCTGAGGAACTATAGGGAGAAATTTCTAGATGAATTCAAGAAATAAAAACCACCTACTTTTGATGGATATGTGAAGAAGGCAAAAGAATCATACATTTGGTGGGAAGATGTTAAGTGGGTTAGAGACATCAGGGTAGATGACTTCAGCTGATGAGAGTTCAAGAGACTTTTCAGGAAGAAGTACTTCTCATAAAGGTACTATGAAAGTAAGGAAAAAGAATTCTAAGAGCTAAATATGGTGTTAATGACAAATGAAGGGTACACGACTAGGTTTCTGGAGCTATTGAGGTATGCACTGTATCTTACTGATGAAAAGGCTAAACTTTAATAGTTTGTCATTCATTTTTCATTAACACTTAGAGATCGGATTCAATATGTTGAGCTTCCTCACTTGAGGAAGTTATTGGGAAACTCAAGCATTTCTATGAACAATCAAAGCGTAAGAATGAATCTGAGCATAGATGGAAAGGAAAGGACGAAGGTAGAGGTAAATGGAAGACTAAGAGAACAAGGCCTCAACATGCAGATCATGAAGAAAGTGTGGCACCACAAAAGAGAGTTAATGCAGTTAGACAAGGACATGAGTCGTAACAGAAACATAGAGGTGTTGACACTGGTCGGTTGGAGTGTTGGACATGTGATAAGGAACACCTTAAGATAGATCGTTCACAGAATAAGGGTGGTAAACCTTAGATATAGAGTTCATAGGAGGCGTGGACTATTGGGGATGTTGGTCAGAGTATTCCACGTATCTATGCAATAGTGGCCAACAAGTAGGCAAAACACCAGACATCTGTCATTGAGATGGATGATAAGCTTTGTGATCAAGTGATTTCTATTTTGATTGACCCTGGATATAATTATAGCTATGTTAGTCCTGACTTGCTGGATAAGTGTGGTTTGAGTAAGGAATTACATGCAGAGTCTTGGTTAGTGTAGTTGGCTATAGGTACAATGAAGTGAATTCATCATTGGGTAAGAGGTTACACATTTGAATTAAATGGTGTGCCTATGGTAGCCCATTTGAATGTGTTACCATTGGGTTCACACAATATGTTATTCAGCATGGATTGGTTATGTCTTCAGAGAACCAAGGTTGATTGTTATGACAAAGCTATTGAATGTGTTGATGGCAATGGAGAACAAAGAGTGTTATAGGGTAAGAAGAAAGCCACATTAGCTAGGATGGTGACAGTTATGCAAACAAAGAGTAGCCACAAGAAAGGGTGCAAGTTATTTGTAGTACACATTTCTGGTGATAAGGGTAAGGAGGTTGAGGATGCAAATGTATTAAATAGGTACCCAGTGTTGCAAAAGTTCAGGGATGTATTTCTTGAGGGAGTTACATTGTTTCCACCTAATAGGGAGGTAGACTTTTCGATTGAGTTAGTGCCAGGGGGAGCTCTGTCATCGAAAGAACCTTACAAGATGAGCACACCTGAGTTGGTTGAGTTGAAATTGCAGCTGAAGGAAATGTTGGACAAGGGATACACTAGGCCAAGTGTATCACCTTAGGGCGCATCGGTCTTGTCTGTGAAGAAGAAAGATGGTACCCTTAGATTATGCATTGATTACAAGAATTTGACCAAAGTGACTATCAAGAAAAGATACCCTTTTCCAAAGATTGATGACTTGCTCGATCAGTTGATGGGAGCAACAATGTTCTCGAAGAATGACTTGAGATCTGGATACCATCATGTACGCATCAAAGAGGAGGACATTTACAAGACTTCATTCACAATCAGGTATGGGAAATATTGGTTTGTTTTGGTTCCATTTCGCTTAAATAATTCTCTAGCTACATTCATGTGTTTGATGAATAGTGTGTTGTGTCCTTATTTGGATAAGTTTGTTGTTGTGTTCATTGATGGTATATTGGTATATTCTAAATATGAGGAAGACAATGTCAAGCACTTAGCAGTAGCGTTGATATTTTTGAGAGATCAACAGTTGTATGATAAGTTTAGAAAATGTTTCTTCTTTTAGACTAAGGTACACTACTTGGGACATGTTGTCTCCAAGGAAGGCATTACAGTAGATCCAGAGAAGATAGGGGCCATAATGGAGTCGATAGCTCCTAAGAGTGTGGATAAGGTGAGATATTTCATGGATCTTATAGGCTATTATAGGAGGTTCATTAGGAACTTCTCACAGATTCCTTATTCCATCACATCATTGCAGAGGAAAGGTAAGAAGTTTGAATGGACCGAAGAGTGTGAAGCTAGATTTGAGTAGCTTAAGCAATTGATGGCACATGCACCAGTGCTATAAATTGCAGATCCAGATAAGGAGTTCATAGTATATATAGATGCTTGCAAGAGAGGACTTGGTGGAGTGCTTATGCATGATGGACAGGTGGTATGTTATGAGTCTCGTAAACTAAACAAGCACAAGAAAAACTACCCAACATGTGATCTTGAGTTAGAAATGATTATACATGCATTGAAGATGTGGAGACACTATCTTCATGGCAGGCGGTGCGTGCTTATGAGTGATCATATTGGGTTGAGATATTTGTTTGACCAACCAAATCTAAGTGCTAGGCAGGTTAGATGGTTGGCCATGATTAGAAAGTTTGACTTTGAGATCAAGTAAATCAAGGGTAAATAGAACATGGTGGCAGATTCTCTCAACAGGTGGGTACAAGTACATCACTTAAAAGTTATGAGATCCTGTGGGATAGAATTACAGGATAAGATCTTGTAGGTAGGACAACAAGATGTCAAGTATATGGAGATTGTGCATAGGTTGTTGGTATAGGTATAGGTGATATTATAGGAATAGATCATGGTACGGGTATAGGTATAGGTACATGTAGTGGTACAAGTAGAGGTGGCAGTATAGGTACAAGTGAAAATGGCATGGACTACTGTCTTACGCCATAGGGATTGGTCAAGTTTTGAGATAGGATATATGTACCGAATAACAATGAACTCAAGAAGATGATCTTGAGGGAATTTCGTGTGAAACATAATTCGAGTCATCCAGGTTATTAGAAGACACTCACAATGGTGAAGAGATATTACTATTGGCTGAATATTAAGAGGGTTGTACCAGAGTATGTGGCGAGATGTTTTGACTATCAGTGAGTGAAATCAGAGTGCAAACATCTAGGTGGATTGCTACAGCTAATCGTTATTCTTGAGTGGAAGTGGGAGGTCATTTCCATGGATTTCATCACAGGGTTTCCGAAGACAGTGAAGCAACATGATTCCATCATGGTCATTGTGGATAAGTTAACTAAGGTTTCACACTTTGTTCCGGTAAAGTCTACATTCACATCTAGTGATGTGGCACATGTATTCAACCAAGACATGGTTAGAATACATGGTATTCCGAAGAATATTGTGTCAGATAGGGATACAAATTTCACTTGCACATTGTGGAAGAAGTTATTTGTAAGTTTTGGCACTGAGTTTGCCTTCAACACAACTTATCATCCACAAATAGATGAAAAAATAGAGAAGGTCAATAGGATATTGGAGGATATGATGAGGATGTATGTGATGGATTAGCAGAGGAAATGGGAAGAGTATCTCCCTTTCGTTAAGTTTTCATAAAACAACAGTTATCATGAGTCACTGAGGATGTTTCCTTTTGAGGAATTATATGGGTGAAGTTGTAACACTCCCATTATTTGGGGTTACGCGGTTAGTAGAGTATTGATTGGACTATATATGTTGGCAGACATGGAACAGGGGATGCAGGTGATGAAGAAGAATCTCAAGGAAGCACAAGATATGCATATGGGTTATGTAGACAGGAACAAATCATTCAAGGAGTTCCAAGTTGGGGAACATATGTACTTGCATATCAAAAGAAAGAAGAGATCCTTGCAGATTGGCTCATGTGCCTAACTAACACCATGGTTTTGTGGACCCTTTAGTATCATTGAGAGGATTGGGCTAGTAGCCTACTGAATTGCACTTCCTCCAATAGTGAAAGTCCATGATGTTTTCCATGTATATTTTTGCTTAAGAAGTATGTTAAGTATGTTGATCATGTGATTGACTATTTTGTATTGCAGGTGGAACCAGATGGAGAATTCCAGCTGGAGCCACAATGTATATTATAGAAAATGGTTCTCATGTTCCGAAACCGAGCTATAGAGCAAGTTAAAGTGTAATAGAAGCACTTTGGGCTCCATGAAGCTACATGGGATATGATGTATAAGATGCGGGTTATGTACCCTTCCTTATTTGTTACTTGAGGAAAAGCAACGTTGATATGGTGCTTTGGTAGTTTCTTTATGGTGGTCTAGTGTTTGCTTATGATGGCTTGGTATATGATTCATGGTGGTCTAGTATTTCTTTATGTTGGTTTAGTATATGATTTGTGGTGATTTATACATGCTTTATGATGGTTCATATATGTTATATGATGTTTTGATATATCCTTTATAATGTTTTGATATATTCTATATGATGTGAGTAAATGTTTGATATATGTTTTGGTATATGATTTGGCATATGTTTTGGTATATATAGTTTTGATGACGTTGCTATATGTACACTTGTGTATGGATGTAAATACCCTAACAAGATGTGTTATAAATCTCCACTATGCAGTATAGGTGTCATGTTATTACGGTTATGTTATTATGTTATCAATGTTATGATGTCATATTGATTGGCACTTAGTAGGATGATCATTGTAAATACCGTAATGAGTTGTGTTATAAACTTCCACTATGTGGAATTTTGTCATGTTGTCATGATGTTCTTCCCTTGAGCAGACGTTTCCTTGTAAATATTGCATTGAGTTGTGTTATAAAGCTCCATAAGCAGTATTTCTTCTTTCAGCAAGTTGTTGAGGTATATGTGTGATTGAACACCGAGGATGATGTCCCCCAATGAGGAGGGTTCTGTAATTGTTCTGGTGACAATTCCATGTAATAAATGCTAAAAACAATAACCATGCATGATTGTGGCACTTATTCTAAGTTGAATATTGGGCAAGACATCCTAAGGGGTGTTCAGTTGGTTGTTTATTGCTAAGGAAATTGACAAAGGCAATGGCTAAGTCTTTGGAAAGGGAAAATATCATTTTTGGCACAATTATTTATGAAAATGATGGAAATTAGGAGAAAAAGGAGGTGAAAGGTCACAGGTTGCATGTAAGGAGGAAAATGAAGTAAAATAAAGGAAAATGAAGAAAATAGAGCCCTCATTCATAAAAAGGCTTCTAAGTATTAATTGGTAACCGTTTGTCAGTTTAGTTTTGGAGCACTCTCATTATTCTCTCTCTCTCATACTCTTGGATACTTAGAGTTTTTTCTTGTAGCACTTTGGCATTGGAGCGAGAAAGGAAAAAAATGTAAGAGGCGGCAAAGATCAAGTAGGGAAAGGTAGGATCAAGTAGCTACAATAGGCTTCATTGCAAGTATCAACTTGCATGTGTATTTCCTTACTAGATTTGGCAGTCATGAAATTGCATGTGGTTCTTTTCTATCATGGCATGGGTTTTTCTAGGTGTAACAATGTTTTTCAGCCTAGCCTTGCCATTTCCAGATACACATGGTGTGATGGGGTACTCATGTTTGGTTGAGATATATTACTAGATGGATTCAAAGTTAAGTGAGGTGGATCTCCGAAATGATAGAACACATGGCCTGGTAACCCATGAACCAGACTATGGGTTATGGTAAAGATGGACTTTGTGTTGATTCGAATGGCCTAAGAATCCTTGCTAGTGAATGGTAGGATATATTGTAAAGCTTAGAGGTGGTTTTCTATCCATTCGGCTTATTAATCCCAGGTTTGGGATATGCAGTAAACACTGGAGATTGGGTCATGGTTTAGGGCCTAGTGATATGGGTTTGGATTGTGGTAAAGCCCGAGAAACTAGGATATAGGAAAATTCCTCACAATGTAGGTGGGGAAATCTGGTGGAATCCATGCTTGTTTTGCTTAGTGATGGGATGGAGATCATGGTAAGTCATGTTATGATGTATTCATTGTGCCGGCCTAGTGATCTAGGATGGATTACGGTAAATCCTAGTTTTTATTGATGATGGTGGGGTGGCTTAGCCTTGATATGCCTTGGTTGAGTTCTTTTGGTTTGAGTCCCACATTCATGCTTGAAATCTGGAATAGGGATGATTGGTTGAAGAGAGACTTGGCTCAACCAATCTATGTTCAAGTGGAACGTGGTAGTCCCATCTCTGATTGATTCATTCAATTGATTAATGAGAAATTCATTCCATTTATTTTCATGTGTAAATGTAGCACATATATGGATTTTGATGGCTGATATGTCTATTTTAATTCTCTTCCTAATTGCTAGTTATATGTTCATTTTATGCAAAAAACTATGTTTGGCTCTTAGCATGCTTTTACTTGTATTTGAATGGATATTATATCTATGACCTAATAAGTGATAAGGCAGAAAATGACATGAGGAAACAATGGCTCATGGTGATTCTCAGATAAGTAAGAGATCCATACACTTAACTCTGTTGTTTACACCTATAGGTTATATGTCGATGATATGTGTTGATGAAATGCTTGTCATGGCTAGTAGGGGTCTAGTTAAGGCCTTGATCAACTGTTTACTTTTGAATCATTGTTTCCCTATACTTTACTTAATTCTGAGCTCTCATTCCATTATGGGCAGTTGCCTGGGCACTCGGCATGAAAAAGTAGCTCAAATCCCAGAGTCGCTAGCACATAAATTGCAAGTTTCATCCATAGTCACTGGCATGCAGGCCTATGAGAGTGACTTTAAGTCTATGGTTGCTCCCTTGCCCATAGCATGAGAGTAACTAAGCCTTAAATTTTTTAGAACAACAATGGTACTAAGGGATAGACTATCTGAGTGGCTGACTTGTCTCCTAAGGGTTATGTTGATGATGTTGGATGGTTGTGTGTGATGTTCTATCGATTCCACTTCCTTATGGTTACCTAGGAGGTCAAATCTAATCATAGTAATATCTCATATCATGTTTACCCCAGTTGGCATGGTTACTTGGGTGGATGTGGGAGGAGGGTGTTACAGATACAATTACCACCTTAAATAATAATTTAAAAAGTATTGAGTATACTTTTCAAGAGATAGAATTACCTTGGCATGAAAATACATTCTAGTATGTGAGTTAGATATATGGTTACTTCATTGGTGTACTTTCGAGCTACTTTCTCATAACCATAAATGAAAATAACCATTTTTTTTTAAATTATATTATCAAAACCCATGCTAATTAGTTCCATTAAAATGACACACTACTTTCTAGGTCCTTGGTTGGGATGCGCATAGCTAAAAGAGGGATGTAATCTAATAGTTATGAAGGGTGTGAATAGTCTAGAGCTATTTGTGTGTGTTTTTTTGTGGTGGGGGGGAGGGATGACTAATAATAAAACTATCTATTATAGCTATCTTCTAATATTTGAGCATGGTTATATTGTTGTCAAACATGAGGTATGATGGCATAGTGATTAATAGATTTGTAAGTGTACATGAGGTTGAAGGGTATGGATCCATTAGATACTTGAACTACATGTTGGTGATAAGTTTAAATCCATAGAGATGGATTTTTAGTGGTTCACATGTTTCTCATAGCCAAAATTATGCAAATAAAAAACCATACTTTCTATCCAAATTTCTATATAAGTAAAGTGACAAAAAGAAGCACCATCATATGGATCTATAGAATAGTGTGAATAATGTCATGTGATGTAAAGTTAATGTGAACAATCTTAGATTTTATTTATGTAGAGAGATGGTGAAAATTTGATTATAAAGGTTTCCCTCTTGATGAATATGATATGATATATTTGTTATGGTTATCCCTTGAATGTATACCTAATATCACAACAAGGAAAATACCTTCTAGTGGAGGCTATAACAATTTTTTTTGGTGTTATAAAATTGAAAAAAAAAATCAAAGAAACATCAACTAAAACATTAATTTGCGATAGCGAACGTTTTAGCAGAGATTATAACAAAACTTTACCATAATTGAAAAAATATGGGCAGCCAGAGGTTTTAGCGGATTTTTTTTAATGGTGCACTTTATGGAAAAATAGCATGAGTGCACTAAAAATATAAAAGCACGGGGGTTGTATACATAAATAAAAATACCAAGGGCGTTGAATGCAAAGAACATCGATGCCTGAAATGTATACCACTCATTATGTATATTTCAAAAAAAACACCCTGGGGTGTTCTTTTTAGGAACGACACCAGGGTAGACAAAAAATATTATAGATCCAGTGTGTTTATTTAAGCTTACAACTATGATGTATATGATTTGTGTAAAATCACCAGTGCGATAATGATATAAAATAGTTGGTGCTATTGATTTGAATAATTAACCGAGGCTGGAAATAATACTTTGTAGCACTCGGTGCTAGTTCTATGAAAGAACCAGTGCTTTAAGAATTACAATGTAGTGGGGTGTTAAATCCAAACAATATTAGTGCCTAAAGAATATAATGCCCCTGTGTTTTCGTTTTCAGAAAAGGAACTGACCATGCAAAAGAAATGTCATAATTGTGTTCTTAGATAACATAATGCACCAATGCATACTTATGTTATGGGCACACTTGTTTTTTGTTTGATATTTTCTCTTTTTTAGAAACATCGACCTGTGATAGTGCAATTATTATGATTTTTTTAATTTGTTATTCATTGAAAAATTGACATATATCTTATAAAAATATTCATATAAATTAAATTTTATTTAGTGCATTTGTATATGATGTTTAGATTAATTTGTTATATTATTAGATTTCATATCTCTTCATTATAATATTTAATCATCCATGTATTTAATCAGTGATATAAAATTTCACAACAACATTGGATAACACAATAGAATAAATTAAAATGTATTTTATTATATATCAATAAGAGGCTCTTTGCCATAAAAAATGAGATAATTATTGGTAACCCCTTGTCTTTCAATTGTGACATTATCTCCATTAAACAAAATGTATGATTTTTACAGACAATTATTTCAAAAAATACAACAACTTGCAATCATATCCAAATAGATAACCATTCTTTGATGTAATTTTTGTTAGTAATCAAGCTACATTGATGACTTGGGTTATTTGGATGAATATTTTGTTGATCGCATCGATTGCTTTCATTTTCTTGATCCCATTCCATCTATAAACATAAAAGTATATTGTAATGGGTGTATCTACATTGGTGAGAATAATGAAAATTGAAATAAATAATATACATACATCTAAATCAAAACACAATGTACCATAGCAAGAAGTGACTCATGAACTATACAAATGGTTTCAAAACCAAGTCTCATGCTTTGTTGTAACAACTCTTTTATTGGCGTAGTTCCATACTTTGTTTCTTACAAGTTTTATAGCCCATTTTTGGTGTAACCCAGCCCAATGGCCCATGCTTTACATGCTGGAAAGGGGTATACGTGGCAATAATAAAAATCTTCAGTTGCTCAGTATAGTGATCATCCGTGGGATTTTACGTTAGGTTGGTGGCTAGAGTTAATACTCGCACTAAATGCCATGTACTCCCGCCTCGAACCTGCCTCCGCTCGCTCTTCGTGCCTTAACCCTTGGTCCTTGTGATGGTTCTGGATTATTCTTCCGCTTCCTTCGCGCTAAGAGCTCCTGGTCGAGGGTTTCTTGGTCCCTTCTGTGGAACACTGTCTGCTTTGTTATGCTTGGTATGTGCAATCTTCTGCTTATGACAAAGCTCGAACCCTTCTTTGTTCGACCTGCTTGTAACTGTAAAGAAATTGATGTTTGGAAATGGTGGTTGTTCGGCTCTGGTCCGTGGTTCGAAACTGGTAATTTTTTCTGCCCATTCCCCCTATGCATGCGCGTGTTTTGTAAGATATTCTCAACATTTGTTTGCTCGTTTCAATTTATTGTTGGTCTGTGAGCGCATCTTCATAATTTTGGTCAGGGTTTTATGGTCGATTCTGGAAGTTACTGTGACTTTCTTGTAATTTTTGAACTCTTGTTATGCCTGGCTCGAATCTGGTTCAATCCTTTCTTTCACTGTTGTTCTGGGTTCTCACTATATGGCACTGGTATTTGTCCTGAGCACAGGACCACTCTGGCATTTGTTTGTTGTTGGGAATAGGTATTACCTCCTGTACTTGCTTCAATTTTGCTCGGCTTCTATTATTGGAACTTACCCTCTTGGCTCCTTTGGTCTTCAGTGGTTCAATTCCTTCAAAACGTCGCTATGGTTGATTTCGGCTTCGTTTGCTCAAGTATTTGCTAGTTTGTTCATTTTCTGCACACATTTGCGCACTTACTTGTAGTTCTTCTCCTTGCCTTGTTCGTGATACAATCGTTCTTTTGGTTGCAGGTCGTTGCTGGAAAACTGGGTGTGCGACTCCTCCAGTCTTTAATTTATACCGTCTGTTTGTCTTTGGTAGGCCTGAATCTCAAATATTTTGTTTGTAGTTTGCACAATAGGTGCCCACGGTCATTGTAGAGTTGTTCAGGCTCTTTGGTCATTGAATGAATTTTGTTATAGCTGTGTTCCTTCCAGTCACTTGCTGTGTTAAGTTTGAAAAATGAAAGTTGTCGATGTTTGGTTTTGGTTAAACCCTAGTCCAGGGTTTTCTGGCTTGTAATGTTATTCCGACCATGCGTCTTATTATTACACTATTTATAAGAATGGACTTTTCTTTTCATAAGATTGCTCTGGTTTTGAAATAGTTAAATTGATCGACGGTCCTTCGATTTTCTGGAAACGAAATTTGTGAAAAAAATATGCAGCAACGTTACCTCTGTTTGTGATTGTGTTCCGCCTCTGTTCTGTGGTTTCTCTTCTGGTTTCCAATACAGGTAGTGGCTAACTTTTGTGTGCAAATTCTTCTTCTCAAACTTCTGGAGATTGTATGTCTTGGTCCTTGTTTGACCGTGTGCGAAAGAGGTATCCTATAATTGTATGCTTGTATTACATATGTGACTGTATATTACACAGACATCGTCCAATGCTTACTGGTTGACTGTATGTTTGTGTTAGAATATATATAACAACATATCAACAGACATTCTTGGTGTGGTATTTTATCAAGCTGTAAAGAAAAGTTTAGTTTAGGCAAACAGTAGGAAAAATTATACAGATGGACATTAGTTTTTTTTTGAATGCTTCTGGCTTGATTGTCTTTATTTCTCTTCTCCTGTAATTGACTGAACCCCTCTCCGTTATATTTTGATTTGTTTATATCTCTCTATTTCAGTTGATTTTTGCAGTTAATCAAAATGTCATGGAATATGGTTACAAAAATATTGTTGTCGTTAATAACTATATTTGCTTGACATTATAAGATTTGGAGGAATAGCTTGTCCTTACTCTGCTAATTCAATGGACTATTTCCTAACTAATAACTGAGCTACAATAATTCTATTTTAATTTAAAAATGCATGAATTCACTGACTCTGTAAAACAAGTTAAAAGAAAAAACTATCACAGTAAAAAAAATTAAATAGTCCAATCGATCAATAGCCTGCGAACCTGGTTGAGATTTTGTCGAGTTACGGTGAGCTGGATGCTCCTCCATCAGGCTCCCGGGGTAAAAAGAGAGCATGACTCCAGTTCATGAGCTCCTTGAACGAAGTTCCTGTTTGTCCAATCTCCCTGGCGTCAAGCCATGAACTGTCATCAATCAGACGATTCTTCCACTTGACCAGGTACTGAAAATAATTTTTCCGCCGAGTACGTCTAACTACCTGCGTTTCAAGGATGCCTTCGATCTCAGGGGGTTGGACATAAGGCATCTGTCTCTTCCAAGTTTCTCTGTCTTCCTGGGTATTCCGTGTGGATTGTCTGGGTCCATCTTTCTTTCCTTCCGCGAGATCGTCTGTGTACGGGAACAGATCTGCTACATTGAAGATAGGTGAAATGCCTATTTCGGGTGGCAATTGTATTTCGTAGGCATTTGCCGAAAATTTTCGCAAGACCTTACAAGGTCCTATCTTTTTGTACTTTAGTTTATTGTATGTACCCTTATGGAAGTGTTCCTTACGCAAGTGTACAAGGACTTCGTCCCCCACCTCAAAATGAATTTCTCTCCTCCTTAGATCTGCATGTTGTTTATATTTTGAATCGTTGTCTTGTAATTTTGCTTTCACCTGTTCATGTGAATCTCTCATTGCGCTAGCAAAATCTTCTCCATCCGCACTCCGTCATTCCTGTAAACCAAGATCCCGAAGTTCATGCACTCCGCGAGGGTGCATGCCATATAGGATTTGAAAGGGACTGAGACCTATGCTACGATTTGGCGAATCGTTGTAGGTAAACACCGCTTGCGCTAGCACTTGATCCCACATCCGTGAATTTTCCCCGACTAAGTTGCGTAACAGGTTTCCCAAACTCCTGTTCACAACCTCTGTCTGCCCATCGGTTTGCGGGTGATAAGCAGAACTATAGCTCAATTCGGTGTTCATTTTTTTCCATAAGGTACGCCAAAAATGTCCCGTGAACTTCATGTCTCTGTCTGATAGGATGGTTTTTGGTAACCCGTGTAACTTGACAATCTCATTAAAAAACAAGTGGGCCACGTGAGTGGTGTCACTACCTTTTCCGCAAGGTATGGAATGTGCCATTTTTGAGAAACGGTCCATCACTACCATCACTAAATCATATCCTTTCTGCATTTTTGGCAGTCCTAAAACAAAATCTAGACTAACAAAATCCCATGGTCTGCCTGGAACAGGTAATGGCGTATATAGTCCTGTGTTCTAGATGTGTCCCTTCGCTAATTGACATACCTTACACTTAGTCACAAAACGTTGTACGTCTCATCGCATTCTTGGCCAAAAATAGAAATGACTAAGTTGCTCCAGGGTCTTATCTATATCGATGTGTCCAGCCAAACACCCGCTGTGTTTTTCACGAATAATATTCTCTCTCATGGAACAGTTGGTGATACACAGTTGTCCTCCTTTAAATAACAAATTTTCCTGTATATTGTAATCTAACCAAGGACTATTACCCCTTATCAAAGGGTTCTGGCATGCCTCATAGGCTTCTCTGAAATCTGCATCTGCTTTGTAAAGATCCCGTAAATGTCCAAAACCCAAAACCTGTACAGCACTCTCCTGCAAAAGTAGAGCCTTTCTACTTAATGCGTCGGCCACCTTGTTTGCTTGCCCACTAATATGTTTCAGCACAAAGTTAAAACTCTTTAAGTACTCCACCCATTTGGCATGTTTATGTTTGAGTTTGTGTTGCTGCATTACATATTGCAACGTAGAATTATCTGAAAACAGCACGAATTCGTTCCCTAATAAATAATGCCTCCAGTGTCTTAAAGCTTGTACCACTGCATAAAATTCTTTGTCATATGAGGAGTACTTCTGCCTACTCTCATTCAGTTTTTCACTGAAAAATGCCACAGGCCTCTCCTCCTAACTGAGTACAGCCCCGATCGTTGTCCCGCTAGCATCACAACGTACTTGAAATAATTTCTGAAAATCTGGTAGCTTGAGGACTGGTCTTTCAGTAATCTTTTTTTTTCAATAGTTGAAAACTTTTTTCTGCTGCTTCCGTCCATCGAAAAGGTTGGATGGCCTTATTTATGGTCTCTAACATAGGAGCACAAATCCCGCTAAAATTCTTAATAAACTTTCTATAGAAACTTGCCAATCCATGGAAACTACGTACCTCAAATAAATTTTTCGGTAACGGCCAATTTACTATTGTTGTTACCTTTTCCAGATCCATCTTTAGTTCATTTTCTGCTACCACAAATCCCAAATAAATTAGTTCCTTCTGCAGAAAAGTACATTTCTTCAAGTTTATTAGTAGTTTGTTCTGATGTAGCTTCTCCAACACTTTGCGCACATGCCAGAAGTGTTTCTCTTTTGTCTTGCTGAAAATAAGGATGTCATCTAAATAAACTATCGCAAATTTCCCAATATATTCCTTCAACATCTCATTCATGAGTATCATGAATGGGTTGGGCGCATTTCTCAACCCGAATGGCATGACCAGCCATTCATATAATCCCTCATTTGTTTTAAAATCCGTTTTCCACTCGTCTCCTTCCCGTATCCGAATCTGATGATATCCGCTTTTCAAGTCTATCTTGGAGAAATAAGTTGCCCCACTTAAACATTCCATCATATCATCCATACGCGGTAACGAAAATATGTACCGGATGGTGATTTTATTGATGGCCCTTGAGTCGGTGCACATCCGCCACTCTCCTCCCTTCTTGGGGGCGAGGACTGTTGGCACAGCACATGGGCTCAAGATTTCCCTTATTAAACCTTTGTCCAATATTTCTTGCACCTGTTTTATAATTTCCTTATTATCCTTGGGGCTCATTCGATAGGCTGCTTTATTTGGTAAGCTGGCTCCGGGTATAAAGTCATTATGGTGACTGATACTCTGCTTGGGGGACAACTTGTCGGGCAAGTTGTCCACTACTATATCCATAAATTCTTCCAACATTTGCTGTATCTCCATGGGTAAATCTTCTATTTCTATATGTAAAAGAACTATCCTTGTTTTTTTGACTACAGCATAACCTATTTCGCTGTTCTCAACCTGCTTTAAAACTTCTTTCCGTTAACTAGCAATGCTTTGGTTTCGCTTGTTTCAGCTGCTCCCTTCTCTTCTTTGTTAGGCACAAGGGTATGCCTGACCTCATCTTTCTCGAATTTATAACAATTTATCACTCCATCGTGTGTTAACTTCCTATCATATTGCCAAGGCCTGCCCAACAATATGTGACATACGTCCATCGGGATGATGTCACAAAAATTTTTATCCTTATATCTGCCTGTTTGAAATTCAACCTCGCTTTGCTCGTCCACTAGTAATTGGTGCCCTTTTTGTAACAATGAAACTCTATACGGACTGGGATGCTTTAAATGCTTCAGCCCCAGCTTTTCCACCATTTCTGTGGATACCAAATTGTTCGTAATTCCACTGTCAATTATCATCTTACAACACTTACCCTGTGATTTGCAAATTGTCCTAAACAGAGCTTTCCATTGCGTCTGTTCGATACTCTCATCGACTGGTTTCAACAATATCTTATGCAGCACTAAAGCTTCTCCCGTCTCTGCTTGTTGTTTCCTCCGATTCCGCCACATACGCGCCCCGCTGTCTAGCTGAATTTGCTTCTAGACCCTCAAACGAACAGTGCCCCCACTTGTGGCATCTATAGCATTGATAACCAGTTCCCCTTCCTCGGCCATTTCTTCTGCCGCGTTGGAACAATCTGCCACCTCTCACACCGTCTCCTTTTTCTTTTGTTCCCGAAGTCTTCGAACTGCTGGCTTCCTCACTGTTGCTGGCAGTCCAGCCCCTGCCATAGGACTGGCCTCTCCCTCTGGCAGACCCTCATCCTCAACAGGAATTTTGTCTTCGGTTAATTTTCTCCTCCGCTTTTATTGTGCTCTGGTATGCCTCCTCAGTATATTTCGGAAAAAAATACTTATTTCATCCAAAATATCCATTCTCAATCCATTAACATATCGGGCTGTACTTTCTGCCATATCTTTTGTATATCCGGCTCGCAAATTCACTCAGTAGAACTCCTTTGTGTACTCCTTCATAGTCAATCCCCTCTGCCTTAAGTTCTATACCTATCTATGTAATGCAATTTGATAGTCCCTTGGCAGAAATCTGCCCTTCAACTTGGCTACCATTCTTGTCCATGTTTTAATGAGCGTTTTGTTCAACCTCTTCCTCTCATTCTGGACACTATCCCACCACAGAGTTGTGTGTCCTTTCAGCTTTGTCGCTACAAATTTGACTCTACGGTCTTCACTAACTTCCTCGCATTCATAATACTTGTCCATCTCACTAATCCAATCCAACACAACATCAATAGACAAACTACCATCGTACGTCGGGAGTTCTGGTTTTGGTCTACTGTTCAATAATAGGACAGACTTCAGCAATTTCACCTCTGTTGATTCGCCTTCAGGTCCATCTGCTGCCACTTCTACTTCTTCTTCACTCACATCACCCATTTCTGGATCTCTTTGCCTACCTGCCTCTACTGCTTCCAAACGAGCAGTAAGAACTCTGAGTTATTCTCGTAATGCTTCATCTACCATTCTACGAGCACATCGGCCTCGTCCTCATCTACCTACATCCATTTTCTTTCCAATCTACTCAACTCAATGCTCTGATACCACTCTGGTGTAACCCAGCCCAATGGCCCACGCTTTACACACTGGAAAGGGGTATACGTGGCAATAAAAAAAATCTTTAGTTGCTCAGTATAGTGATCATCCGTGGGATTTTACGTTAGGTTGGTGGCTAGAGTTAATACTCGAACTAAATGCCCTGTACTCCCGCCTCGAACCTGCCTCCGTGCGCTCTTCGTCCCTTAACCCTTGGTCCTTGTGATGGTTCTGGATTATTCTTCCGCTTCCTTCACACTGAGAGCTCTTGGTCGAGGGTTTCTTTGTCCCTTTTGTGGAACGTTGTCTGCTCTGTTATGCTTGGTATGTGCAATCTTCTGCTTATGAGAAACCTCGAACCCTTCTCTGTTCGACCTGCTCGTAACTGTAAAGAAATTGATGTTTGGAAATGGTGGTTGTTCGGCTCTGGTCCGCGGTTCGAAACTGGTAATTTTTTCTGCTCATTCCCCTTATGCATGCGCGTGTTCTGTAAGATATTCTCAACGTTTGTTTGCTGGTTGCAATTTATTGCAAGTTACTGTGAATTTGTTGTAATTTTTGAACTCTTGTTATGCCTGGCTCGAATCTGGTTCAATCTTTTCTTTCACTGTTGTTTTTGGTTCTCACTATAGGACACTGGTATTTGTCCTGAGCACAGGACCACTCTGGCATTCGTTCGTCGTTGGGAACAGGTATTACCTCCTGTCCTTGCTTCAATTTTGCTCGACTTCTGTTATTGGAACTTACCCTCTTGGCTCCTTGGTCTACAGTCGTTCAATTCCTTCAGAACGTCGCTATGGTTGATTCCGGCTTTGTTTGCTCAGGTATTTTCTAGTACGTTCATTTTCCGCACACATTTGCACACTTACTTGTAGTTCTTCTCCTTGCCTTGTTCGTGATACAATCGTTCTATTGGTTGCAGGTCGTTGTTGGCAACCTGGTTGTGCGACTCCTCCAGTCTTTAATTTATACTATCCGTTTGTCTTTGGTAGGCCTGAATCTCAAATATTTTGTTTTTAGTTTGCACGATAGGTGCCCACGATCACTGTAGAGTTGTTTAGGCTCTTTGGTCGTTGAATGAAGTTTGTTATAGCTGTGTTCATTCCAGTCACTTGCTGTGTTAAGTTTGAAAAATGAAAGTCATCGATGTTTGGTTTCGGTTAAACCCTAGTCCAGGGTTTTCTGGCTTGTAATGTTATTCCGACCATGCATCTTATTATTACACTATTTATAAGAATGGACATTTCTTTTCATAAGATTGTTCTGGTTTTGAAATAGTTAAATTGATCGACGGTCCTTCGATTTTCTGGAAACGAAATTTGTGAAAAAAAATATGCAGCAATGTTACCTATATTTTTTATTGTGTTCCACCTCTGTTCTGTGGTTGCTCTTCTGGTTTCCAATACGGGTAGTGGCTGACTTTTGTGCGAAAATTCTTCTTCTCAAACTTCTGGAGATTGTATGTCTTGTTCCTTGTTTGACTGTGTGTGAAAGAGGTATCCAATAATTGTATGCTTGTATTACATATGTGACTGTATATTACACAGACATCGTCGAATGCTTACTGGTTGACTGTATGTTCGTGTTAGAATATATATAACACCATATAAACAAACATTCTTGGTGTGGTATTTTATCAAGCTGTAAAGAAAAGTTTCGTTTAGGCAAACAGTAGGAAAAATTATACAGATGGACAATAGTTTTTTTTTTTGAATGCTTCTGGCTTGGTTGTCTTTATTTCTCTTCTCCTGTAATTGACTCAACCCCTCTCTGTTACATTTTTATTTGTTTATATCTCTCTATTTCAGTTGATTTTTGCAGTTAATCAAACTGTCATGGAATATGGTTACAAAAATACTGTTGTCGTTAATAACTATATTTTCTTGACATTACAAGATTTGGAGGAATAGCTTGTCCTTACTCTCCTAATTCAACGGACTATTTCCTAACTAATAACTGAGCTACAGTAATTCTATTTTAATTTAAAAATGCCTGAATTCATTGACTCTGTAGAACAAGTTAAAAGAAAAATCTATCACAGTAAAAAAAATTAAATAGTCCAATCGATCAATAGCCTGCGAACCTGGTTGAGATTTTGTTGAGTTACGGTGAGCTGGATGCTCCTGCATCAGGCTCCCGGGGTAAAAAGATATCATGACTCCGGTTCATGAGCTCCTTGACCGAAGTTCCTGTTTGTCCAGTCTGCCTGGCGTCAAGCCATGAGCTGTCCTCAATCAGACGGTTCTTCCACTTGACCAGGTACTGAAAATAATTTTTCCGCCGAGTACGTCTAACTACCTGAGTTTCGAGGATGCCTTCAATCTCAGGGGGTTGGAAATAAGGCATCTGTCTCTTCCAAGTTTCTCCGTCTTCTTGGGTATTCCATGTGGATTGTCCGGGTCCATCTTTCTTTTTCTCCGCGAGATCGTCTATGTACGGGAACAAATCTGCTACATTGAAGATAGGTGAAATGCCTATTCCGGGTAGCAATTGTATTTCGTAGGCATTTGCCAAAAATTTTTGCAAGATCTTACAAAGTCCTATCTTTTTTTACTTTAGTTTATTGTATGTACCCTTAGGGAATCGTTCCTTACGCAAGTGTACAAGGACTTCATCCCCCACCTCAAAATGAATTTCTCTCCTCTTTAGATCTGCATGTTGTTTATATTTTGAACTGTTGTCCTGTAATTTTGCTGTCACCTGTTCGTGTAAATCTCTCATTGCGCTAGCAAAATCTTCTCCATCCGCACTCCGTCATTCCTATAGACCAAGATCCCAAAGTTCATGCACTCCACGAGGGTGCATGCCATATAGGATCTGAAAGGGACTGAGACCTGTGCTACGATTTGGCGAATCGTTGTAGGAAAACTCCACTTGCGCTAGCACTCGATCCCACATCAGTGAACTTTCCCCGACTAAGCTGCGTAACAGGTTTCCCAAACTCCTGTTCACAACCTCTGTCTACCCGTTGGTTTGCGGGTGATAAGCAGAACTGTAGCTTAATTGGGTGTTCATTTTTTTCCATAAGGTACGCCAAAAATCTCCCGTGAACTTCATGTCTCTGTCCGATAGGATGGTTTTTGGTAACCCGTGTAACCTGACAATCTCATTAAAAAACAAGTGGGCCACGTGAGTGGCGTCACTAGTTTTTCGGCAAGGTATGAAATGTGCCATTTTTGAGAAACGGTCTGCGACTAACATCACTGAATCATATCCTTTCTGCGTTTTTGGCAGTCCTAAAACAAAATCTAGACTAACAGAATCCCATGGCCTGCCTGGAACAGGTAATGGCGTATATAGTCCTGTGTTCTGGTTGTGTCCCTTCGCTAATTGACATACCTTACACTTAGTCACAAAACGTTGTACATCTTGTCGCATTCTTGGCCAAAAATAGAAATGACTAAGTTGCTCTAGGGTCTTATCTATACCGAAGTGTCTAGCCAAACCCCCGCTGTGTTTTTCGCGAATAATATTCTCTCTCATGGAACAGTTGGGGATACACAGTTGTCCTCCTTTAAATAGCAACTTTTCCTGTATATTGTAATCTAACCAAGGACTATTACCCCTTATCAAATGGTTCTGGCATGCCTCATAGGCTTCTATGAAATTTGCATCTTCTTGGTAAAGATCCCGTAAATGTTCAAAACCCAAAACCTATACAACACTCTCCTGCAAAAGTAGAGCCTTTCTACTTAATGCGTCGGCCACCTTGTTTGCTTGCCCACTAATATGTTTCAGCACAAAGTTAAAACTCTTTAAGTACTCCACCCATTTGGCATGTTTATGGTTGAGTTTGTGTTGCTGCATTACATATTGCAATGCAGAATTATCTGAAAATAGCACGAATTTGTTCCCTAATAAATAATGCCTCCAGTGTCTTAAAGCTTGTACCACTGCATAAAATTCTTTGTCATATGAGGAGTACTTCTGCCTACTCTCATTCAGTTTTTCGCTGAAAAATGCCACAGGCCTGTCCTCCTGACTGAGTACAGCCCCGATCGCTGTCCCGCTAGCGTCACAACGTACTTGAAATAATTTCTAAAAATCTGGTAGCCTAAGGATCGGTCTTTCAGTAATCTTTTTTTTCAACAGTTGCAAAATTTTTTCTACTGCGTCTGTCCATCAAAAAGGTTGGCTGGCCTTTTTTATGGTCTCTAACATAGGAGCACAAATCCCGCTAAAATTCTTAATAAAATTTCTATAGAAACTTTCCAATCCGTGGAAACTACGTACCTCAAATAAATTTTTCGGTGACGACCAATTTACTACTGCTATTACCTTTTCCGAATCCATCTTTAGTTCATTTTCTGCTACCACAAATCCCAAATAAATTAGTTCCTTCTGCAGAAAAGTACATTTCTTCAAGTTTATTAGTAGTTTGTTCTGCTGTAGCTTCTCCAACACTTTGCGCACATGCCAGAAGTGTTCCTCTTTTGTCTTGCTGAAAATAAGGATCTCATCTAAATAAACTATCACAAATTTCCCAATATATTCCTTCAACATCTCATTCAGGAGTCTCATGAATGTGTTGGGCGCATTGCTCAACCCAAATGGCATGACCAGCCATTCATATAATCCCTCATTTGTTTTAAAATCCATTTTCCACTTGTCTCCTTCCCGTATCTGAATCTGATGATATCCACTTTTCAAGTCTATCTTGGAGAAATAAGTTGCCCCACTTAAACAGTCCATCATATCGTCCATACGCGGTAACGGAAATTTGTACCGAATGGTGATTTTATTGATGGCCCTTGAGTTGGTGCACATCCACCACTCTCCTCCCTTTTTGGGGGTGAGGACTGTTGGCACAGCACATGGGCTCAAGATTTCCCTTATTAAACCTTTGTCCAATAGTTCTTGCACCTGTTTTCTAATTTCCTCATTATCCTTGGGGCTCATTCGATAGGCTGCTTTATTTGGTAAGCTGGCTCCGGGTATAAAGTCATTATGGTGACTGATACTCTGCTTGGGGGGCAACTTGTTGGGCAAGTCATCCACTACTATATCCGTAAATTCTTCCAACATTCGCTGTATCTCCATGGGTAAATCTGCTATTTCTATATGTAAAAGAACTGTCCATGTGTTTTTGACTACAGCATAACCTATTTCGCTGTTCTCAACCTGCTTTAAAAACTGCTTTCCGCCCACTAGCAATGCTTTGATTTCGCTTGTTTCAGCTGCTCCCTTCTCTTCTTTGATAGGCACAAGGGTATGCCTGACCCCATCTTTCTCGAATTTATAACAATTCATCACTCCATCGTGTGTTACCTTCCTATCATATTTCCAAGGCCTGTGCAACAATATGTGACATATGTCCATCAGCATGATCTCACAAATAATTTTATCCTTATATCTACTTATTTGAAATTCAACCTCGCTTTGCTCGTCCACCAGTAATTGGTGCCCTTTTTGTAACAATGAAACTCTATACGGACTGGGATGCTTTAAACGCTTCCGCCCTAGCTTTTCCACCATTTTTGTGGATACCAAATTGTCCGTACTTCCACTGTCAATTATCATATTACAACAGTTACCCTGTGATTTGCAAATTTTCCTGAACAAAGCTTTCCATTGTGTCTGTTCGATACTCTCATCGACTGGTTTCAACAGTACCTTATGCAGCACTAAAGCTTCTCCCGTCTCTGGGGCATTCTCTTCCTCTTGAGTGAGCGCTGATGTTTCCTCTGGTTGCGCCACATACGCGCCCCGCTGTCCAGCTGAATCTGCTTCTGGACCCTCAAACGAACAGTGCCCCCACTTGTGGCATCTATAGCAATGATAACCAGTTCCCCTTCCTCGGCCATTTCCTCTGCCACGTTGGAATGATCTGCCACCTCTCACACCGTCTCCTTTTTCTGTTGTTCCCGAAGTCTTCGAACTGCTGGCTTCCTCACTGTTGCTGGCAGTCTGGCCCCTGCCATAGGACTGGCCTCTCCCTCTGGCAGACCCTCATCCTCTCTGAGCATTCTGTCTTCGGTTAATTTTCTCCTCCGCTTTTATTGCGCTCTGGTATGCCTCCTCAGTATTATTTGGAGACAAAATACTTATTTCATCCAAAATATCCATTCGCAATCCATTAACATATCGGGCTGTCCTTTCTGCCGTATCTTCTGTATATCCGGCTCGCAAATTCACTCGGTAGAACTCCTCTGTGTACTCCTTCACAGTAAATCCCCTATGTCTTAAGTTCTGTACCTGTCTATGTAACGCGATTTGATAGTCCTTGGCAAAAATCTGCCCTTCAACTTGGCTACCATTCTTGTCCAAGTTTTAATCGGCGTTTTGTTCAACCTCTTCCTCTCATTCTGGACTCTACCCCACCACAAAGCTACATGTCCTTTCAGCTTTGTCGCTGCAAATTTGACTCTACGGTCTTCACTAACTTCCTCGCATTCAAATTACTTGTCCATCTCACTAATCCAATCCAACACAACATCAATAGAAAAACTACCATCGTAGGTCGGGAGTTCTGGTTTTCGTCTACTGTTCGATAATAGGACAGACTTCAGCAATTTCACCTCTGCTGATTCGCCTTTAGGTCCATCTGCTGCCACTTCAACTTCCTTCTTCACTCACATCGCCCATTTCTGGATCTCTTCGCCTACCTACCTCTACTGCTTCCAAACGAGCAGTAAGAACTCTGAGTTCTTCTCGTAATGCTTCATCTACCATTCTACGAGCACCTCGGCCTCGTCCTCGTCTACCTATGTCCATTTATTTTTCCAATCTACTCAACTCAATGCTCTGATACCACTCTGGTGTAACCCAGCCCAATGGCCCACACTTTACACGCTGGAAAGGGGTATACGTGGCAATAAAAAAAATCTTTAGTTTCTCAGTATAGTGATCATCCGCGGGATTTTACATTAGGTTGGTGGCTAGAGTTAATACTCGCACCAAATGCCCTGTACTCCTGCCTCGAACCTGCCTCTGCTCGCTCTTCGTGCCTTAACCCTTGGTCCTTGTGATGGTTCTGGATTATTCTTCCGCTTCCTTCGCGCTGAGAGCTCCTGGTCGAGGCTTTCTTGGTCCCTTCTATGGAACGTTGTCTACTCTGTTATGCTTGGTATGTGCAATCTTCTGGTTATGACAAACCTCGAACCCTTCTGTGTTCGACCTGCTTGTAACTGTAAAGAAATTGATGTTCAGAAATGGTGGTTGTTCAGCTCTAGTCCGTGGTTCGAAACTGGTAAGTTTTTATGCTCATTCCCCCTATGCATGCGCGTGTTCTATAAGATATTCTCAACGTTTGTTTACTGGTTGCAATTTATTGATGGTCTGTGAGCGCGTCTTCATAATTTTGGTCAGGGTTTTATGGTAGATTCTGGAAGTTACTGTGACTTTGTTGTAATTTTTGAACTCTTGTTATGCCTGGCTCGAATCTCATTCAATCTTTTCTTTCACTATTGTTCTGGGCTCTCACTATACGGCACTGGTATTTGTCCTGAGCACAGGACCACTCTGGCATCCGTTCGTCGTTGGGAACAGGTATTACCTCCTGTCCTTGCTTCAATTTTTATCGGCTTATGTTATTGGAACTTACCCTCTTGGCTCCTTTGGTCTACATTCGTTCAATTCCTTCAGAACGTCGCTATCGTTGTTTCCGGCTTTGTTTGGTCAGGTATTTGCTAGTCTGTTCATTATCTGCACATATTTGCACACTTACTTGTAGTTCTTCTCCTTGCCTTGTTCGTGATACAATCGTTCTATTGGTTGCAGGTCGCTGCTGGAAACCTGGGTGTGCAACTCCTCCAGTCTTTAATTTATACCGTCTGTTTGTCTTTGGTAGGCCTGAATCTTAAATATTTTGTTTGTAGTTTGCACGACAAGTGCCCACGGTCACTGTAGAGTTGTTTAGGCTCTTTGGTCGTTGAATGAAGTTTGTTATAGCTATGTTCCTTCCGGTCACTTGCTGTGTTAAGTTTGAAAAATGAAAGTCGTCGATGTTTGGTTTTGGTTAAACCCTAGTCCAGGGTTTTCTCGCTTGTAATGTTATTCTGACCATCATTCTCATTATTAGACTATTTATAAGAATGGACATTTCTTTTCATAAGATTGTTCTGGTTTTGAAATAGTTAAATTGATTGACGGTCCTTCGATTTTCTGGAAACAAAATTTGTGAAAAAAAATATGCAGCAACGTTACCTCTATTTGTGATTGTGTTCCGCCTCTGTTCTGTGGTTGCTCTTCAGGTTTCCAATACAGGTAGTGGCTTACTTTTGTGCGCAAATTCTTCTTCTCAAGCTTTTGGAGATTGTATGTCTTGATCCTTGTTTGACCGTGTGCGAAAGAGGTATCCAATAATTGTATGCGTGTATTACATATGTGACTATATATTACACAGACATCGTCCAATGCTTACTGGTTGACTGTATGTTCATGTTAGAATATATATAACAGCATATCAACAAACATTCTTGGTGTGGTATTTTATCAAGTTGTAAAGAAAAGTGTAGCTTAGGCAAACAGTAGGAAAAATTATACAGATGGACAATAGTTTTTTTTTTGAATGCTTCTGGCTTGATTGCCTTTATTTCTCTTCTCCTGTAATTGACTGAACCCCTCTCCGTTACATTTTGATTTGTTTGTATCTCTTTATTTCAGTTGATTTTTGCAGTTAATCAAACTGTCATGGAATATGGTTACAAAAATACTTTTGTCATTAATAACTATATTTGCTTGACATTACAAGATTTGGAGGAACAACTTGTCCTTACTCTCCTAATTCAACGGACTATTTCCTAACTAATAACTGAGATACAGTAATTCTATTTTAATTTAAAAATGCCTGAATTCACTGACACTGTAAAACAAGTTAAAAGAAAAAAATATCACAATAAAAAAAATTAAATAGTCCAATCGATCAATAGCCTGCGAACCTGGTTGAGATTTTTCCCAGTTACGGTGAGCTGGATGCTCCCGCATCAGGCTCCCGGGGTAAAAAGAGATCATGACTCCGGTTCATGAGCTCCTCGACCGAAGTTCTTGTTTGTCCAATCGGCCTGGCGTCAAGCCATGAGCTGTCCTCAATCGGACGGTTCTTCCACTTGACGAGGTACTGAAAATAATTTTTCCGCCGAGTACGTCTAACTACCTGAGTTTCGAGGATGCCTTCGATCTCAGGGGGTTGGACGTAAGGCATCTGTCTCTTCCAAGTTTCTCCGTCTTCCTGGGTATTCCGTGTGGATTGTCCGAGTCCATCTTCCTTTTCCTCCACGAGATCGTCTGTGTACGGGAACAGATCTGCTACATTGAAGATAGGTGAAATGCCTATTCCGGGTGGCAATTGTATTTCGTAAGCATTTGCAGAAAATTTTCGCAATACCTTACAAGGTCCTATCTTTTTGTACTTTAGTTTATTGTATGTACCCTTAGGGAAGCGTTCCTTATGCAAGTGTACAAGGACTTCATCCCCCACCTCAAAATGAATTTCTCTCCTCTTTAGGTCTGCATGTTGTTTATATTTTGAACTGCTGTCCTGTAATTTTGTTGTCACCTGTTCGTGTAAATCTCTCATTGCGCTAGCAAAATATTCTCCATCCGCACTCCGTAGTTCCTGTAAACCAAGATCCCGAAGTTCATGCACTCCGCGAGGGTGCATGCCATATAGGATCTGAAAGGGACTCAGACCTGTGCTATGATTCAGCGAATCGTTGTAGGTTAGTCGAATTTTCCCCGACTAAGCTGCGTAATAGGTTTCCCAAACTCCTGTTCACAACCTCTGTCTGCCCGTCGGTTTGCGGGTGATAAGAAGAACTGTAGCTTAATTGGGTGTTCATTTTTTTCCATAAGGTACGCCAAAAATGTCCCGTGAAATTCACGTCTCTGTCCGATAGGATGGTTTTTGGTAACCCGTGTAACCTGACAATCTCATTAAAAAATAAGTGGGCCACATGAGTGGCATCACTAGTTTTTCGACAAGGTATGAAATGTGCCATTTTTGAGAAACGGTCCACCACTACCATGACTGAATCATATCCTTTCTGCATTTTTGGCAGTCCTAAAACAAAATCTAGACTAACAGAATCCCATGGCCTGCCTGGAATAGGTAATGGCGTATATAGTCCTGTGTTCTGGCTGTGTCCCTTCCCTAATTGACATACCTTACACTTAGTCACCAAACGTTGTACGTCTTGTCGCATTCTTGGCCAAAAATAGAAATGACTAAGTTGCTCCAGGGTCTTATCTATACCGAACTGTCCAGCCAAAACCCCATTGTGTTTTTCGCGAATAATATTCTCTCTCATGGAACAGTTGAGGATACACAGTTGTCCTCCTTTAAATAGCAACTTTTCCTGTATATTGTAATCTAGCCAAGGACTATTACCCCTTATCAAAGGGTTCTGGCATGCCTCATAGGCTTCTCTGAAATCTGCATCTGCTTGGTAAAGATCCCGTGAATGTTCAAAACCCAAAACCTGTACAACACTCTCCTGCAAAAGTAGAGCCTTTCTACTTAATGTGTCGGCCACCTTGTTTGCTTGCCCACTAATATGTTTCAGCACAAAGTTAAAAATCTGTAAGTACTCCACCCATTTGGCATGTTTATGGTTGAGTTTGTGCTGCTGCATTACATATTGCAACACAGAATTATCTGAAAACAGCATGAATTCGTTCCCTAATAAATAATGCCTCCAATGTCTTTAAGCCCGTGCCACTACATAAAATTCTTTGTCATATGAGGAGTACTGCTGCCTACTGTCATTCAGTTTTTTGCTGAAAAATGCCACAAGCCGGTCCTCCTGACTGAGTACAGCCCCGATCGCTGTCCCGCTAGCATCACAACGTACTTGAAATAATTTCTGAAAATCTAGTAGCCTGAGGATTAGTCTTTCAGTAATCTTTTTTTTCAACAGTTGAAAACTTTTTTCTGCTGCTTTCATCCATCGAAAAGGTTGGCTGGCCTTTTTTATGGTCTCTAACATAGGAGCACAAATCCCGCTAAAATTCTTAATAAACTTTCTATAGAAACTTGCCAACGTGGAAACTACGTACCTCAAATAAATTTTTTGGTGACGGCCAATTTACTATTGCTGTTACCTTTTCCGGATCCATCTTTAGTTCGTTTTCTGCTACCACAAATCACAAATAAATTAGTTCCTTCTGCAGAAAAGTACATTTCTTCAAGTTTATTAGTAGTTTGTTCTATTGTAGCTTCTCCAACACTTTGCGGACATGCCAGAAGTGTTCCTCTTTTTTCTTGCTAAAAATAAGGATGTCATCTAAATAAACTATCACAAATTTCCCAGTATATTCCTTCAACATCTCATTCATGAGTCTCATGAATGTGCTAGGTGCATTGCTCAACACGAATGGCATGACCAGCCATTCATATAATTCCTCATTTGTTTTAAAAGCCGTTTTCCACTCGTCCCCTTCCCGTATCCGAATCTGATGATATCCGCTTTTCAAGTCTATCTTGGAGAAATAAGCTGCCCCACTTAAACAGTCCATCATATCATCTATACGCGGTAAAGGAAATATGTACTGGATGGTGATTTTATTAATGGCCCTAAAGTCGGTGCACATCCACCACTCTCCTCCCTTCTTGGGGGCGAGGATTGTTGGCACAGCACATGGGCTCAAGCTTTCCCTTATTAAACCTTTGTCCAATAGTTCTTGCACTTGTTTTCTATTTTCCTCGTTATCCTTGGGGCTCATTCGATAGGCTGCTTTATTTGGTAAGGTAGCTCCGGGTATAAAGTCAATATGGTGACTGATACTCCGCTTGGGGGGCAACTTGTCGGGCAAGTCATCCACTACTATATCTGTAAATTCTTCCAACATTCGTTGTATCTCAATGGGTAAATTTGCTATTTCTGTATGTGAAAGAACTGTCCTTGTTTTTTTTACTACAGCATAACCTATTTCGCCTTTCTCAACCTGCCTTAAAAACTGCTTACTGCTCACTAGCAATGCTTTGGTTTCGCTTGTTTCAGCTGCTCCCTTCTCTTCTTTGATAGGCACAAGGGTATGTGTGACCCCATCTTTCTCGAATTTATAACAATTCATCACTCCATCGTGTGTTACCTTCCTATCATATTGCCAAGGCCTGCCCAACAATATGTGACATACGTCCATCGGCATGATGTCACAAATAATTTTATCCTTATATCTGCCTATTTGAAATTCAACCTCTCTTTGCTCGTTCACCAGTAATTGGTGCCCTTTTTGTAACCATGAAAATCTATACGGACTGGGATGCTTTAAATGCTTCAGCCCCAACTTTTCCACCATTTCTGTCGATACCAAATTGTCCATACTCTTACTGTCAATTATCATCTTACAACACTTACCCTGTGATTTGCAAATTGTCCTGAACAGAGCTTTCCGTTGCGTCTGTTCGATACTCTCATCAACTGGTTTCAATAGTAACTTATGCAGCACTAAAGCTTCTCCGGTCTCTGGGGCATTCTTTGCCTCTTGAGTGAGTGTTGTTGTTTGCTCCAGTTGCGCCACATATGCGCCCTGTTGTCCAACTGAATCTACTTCTGGACACTCAAACGAACGGTGCCCCCACTTGTGGCATCTATAGCCTTGATAACCAGTTCCCCTTCCTCGGCCATTTCCTCTGCCGCGTTGGAACGATCTGCCACCTCTCACACTGTCTCCTTTTTCTGTTGTTCCCGAAGTCTTCGAACTGTTGGCTTCCTCACTGTTGCTGGCAGTCTGGCCCCTACCATAGGACTGGCCTCTCCCTCTGGCAGACCCTCGTCCTCTCTGGGCATTCTGTCTTCGGTTAATTTTCTCCTTCACTTTTATTGTGCTCTGGTATGCCTCCTCAATATTATTTGGAGACAAAATACTTATTTCATCCAAAATATCCATTCTCAATCCATTAACATATCGGGCTGTCCTTTCTGTCGTATCTTCTATATATCTGGCTCACAAATTCACTCGGTAGAACTCCTCTGTGTACTCCTTCACAGTCAATCCCCTCTACTTTAAGTTTTGTACTTGTCTATGTAACGCGATTTGATAGTCCCTTGGCAGAAATCTGCCCTTCAACTTGGCTACCATTCTGGTCGAAGTTTTAATCGGTGTTTTGTTCAACCTCTTCCTCTCATTCTGGACACTATCCCACCACAGAGCTGCGTGTCCTTTCAGCTTTGTCGCTGCAAATTTGACTCTACGGTCTTCACTAACTTCCTCGCATTAAAAATACTTGTCCATCTCACTAATCCAATCCAACACAACATCAATAGACAAACTACCATCGTACGTCAGGAGTTCTGGTTTTGGTCTACTGTTAAATAATAGGACAGACTTCAACAATTTCACCTCTACTGATTCGCCTTCAAGTCAATCTGTTGCCACTTCTACTTCTTCTTCACTCACATCGCACAATTCTGGATCTCTTCGCCTACCTGCCTCTACTGCTTCCAAACGAGTAGTAAGAACTTTGAGTTCTTCTCGTAATGCTTCATCTACCATTCTACGAGCACCTCGGCCTCGTCCTTGTCTACCTACGTCCATTTTTTTTTCCAATCTACTCAACTCAATGCTCTGATACCACTCTGGTGTAACCCAGCCCAATGGCCCACGCTTTACACGATGGAAAGGGGTATACCTGGCAATAAAAAAAATCTTCAGTTGCTCAATATAGTGATCATCCGCAGGATTTTACGTTATGTTGGTGGCTAGAGTTAATACTCGCACTAAATGCCCTGTACTCCCGCCTCGAACCTACCTCCGCTCACTCTTCATGCCTTAACCCTTGGTCCTTGTGATGGTTTTGGATTATTCTTCCGCTTCCTTCGCGCTGAGAGCTCGTGGTCGAGGGTTTCTTGGTCCCTTCTGTGGAACGCTATTTGCTCTGTTATGCTTGGTATGTGCAATCTTCTGCTTATGAGAAACCTCGAACCCTTCTCTATTCGACCTGCTTGTAACTGTAAAGAAATTGATGTTCGGAAATGGTGGTTTTTCGGCTCTGGTCCGTGGTTCGAAACTGGTAAGTTTTTCTGCTCATTCCCCCTATGCATGCACGTGTTTTGTAAGATATTCTCAACGTTTGTTTGTTGGTTGCAATTTATTCTTGGTCTATGAGCGCGTCTTCGTAATTTTGGTCAGGGTTTTATGGTCGATTCTAGAAGTTACTGTGACTTTGTTGTAATTTTTGAACTCTTGTTATTCCTGGCTCGAATCTGGTTCAATCTTTTCTTTCACTGTTGTTCTGGGTTCTCACTATATGGCACTAGTATTTGTCCTGAGCACAGGACCACTCTGGCATTCGTTCATCGTTGGGAATAGGTATTACCTCCTATCCTTGCTTCAATTTTTCTTGGCTTCTGTTATTGGAACTTACCCTCTTGGCTCCTTTGGTCTACATTCGTTCAATTCCTTCAGAACGTCGCTATGGTTGATTCCGGCTTCGTTCGCTCAGGTATTTTCTAGTCTATTCATTTTCCGCACACATTTGCACACTTACTTGTAGTTCTTCTCCTTTCCTTGTTCGTGATATAATAGTTTTGTTGGTTGCAGGTCGCTACTAGCAACCTGGGTGTGCAACTCCTCCAGTCTTTAATTTATAGCTTCTGTTTGTCTTTGGTAGGCCTGAATCTCAAATATTTTGTTTGTATTTTGCACGATAGGTGCCCACGGTCATTGTAGGGTTTTTTAGGCTCTTTGGTCGTTGAATGAAGTTTGTTATAGCTTTGTTCCTTCTGGTCACTTGCTGTGTTAAGTTTGAAAAATGAAAGTCGTCGATGTTTGGTTTCGGTTAAACCCTAGTCCAGGGTTTTCTGCCTTGTAATGTTATTCCAACCATGCGTCTTATTATTACAATATTTATAAGAATGGACTTTTATTTTCATAATATTATTCTGGTTTTGAAATAGTTAAATTGATCGACGGTCCTTCGATTTTCTGGAAACGAAATTTGTGAAAAAAAATATGCAGCAACGTTACCTCTGTTTGTGATTGTTTTCCGCCTTTGTTCTGTGGTTGCTCTTCTAGTTTCCAATACGGGTAGTGGCTGACTTTTGTGCGCAAATTCTTCTTCTCGAACTTCTGGAGATTGTATGTCTTGATCCTTGTTTGATCGTGTGCGAAAGAGGTATCCAATAATTGTATGCTTGTATTACATATGTGACTGTATATTACATAGACATCGTCCAATGCTTACTGGTTTACTGTATGTTCGTGTTAGAATATATATAACAACATATCAACAGACATTCTTGGTTTGGTATTTTATCAAGCTGTAAAGAAAAGTTTAGTTTAGGCAAACAGTAGGAAAAATTATACAGATGGACAATAGTTTTTTTTTTTTAATGCTTCTGGCTTGATTGTCTTTATTTCTCTTCTCCTGTAATTGACTGAACCCCTCTCCGTTACATTTTGATTTGTTTATATCTCTCTATTTCAGTTGATTTTTGCAGTTAATCAAATTGTCATGGAATATGGTTACAAAAATACTGTTGTCATTAATAACTATATTTGCTTGACATTACAAGATTTGGAGGAACAACTTGTCCTTACTCTCCTAATTCAACAGACTATTTCCTAACTAATAACTGAGCTACAATAATTCTATTTTAATTTAAAGATGCCTGAATTCATCGACTCTGTAAAACAAGTTAAAAGAAAAAACTATCACAGTAAAAAAAATTAAATAGTCCAATCGATCAATAGCTTGCGAACCTGGTTGAGATTTTGCCCAGTTACGGTGAGCTGGATGCTCCTGCATCAATTTTAAATCATATATTTAATATAAAGGATTTTTTTGTTCTATTAATTATAAACTTAGAGAAGTAAAACAACATAGGTACATACAAATTCCACAATTAATTTTTGATATGCCAACATATACTCACAACCCATATTGAACCCAATGTTAATCAATTATTTTGATGGCTATTATTTGTATGCTAGCACCTATTTGAAGAAATTCAAGGATAGTTGTTGCAAAACAACTTAAAATATACAAAAATGAAACCTTGGGTTGTTATAAGAAAATGTTAACAACTACTCAGAAATTTTGATATCAAACATTTTCTTCCTTGTTGTCCTATTTCATGTGCTAAATGAGTTCCAATTTTTGTTTGCAAGAAAATACGTGAAAAATAATATTTAATGCTAAATTATTTGTTTATATGTACAAAGTTAATCATAATTACATGCATTTGAAGCACGTTGTTGTTGAGATGGCTCCTCCTGTGATGCAATTATGTCCATTTGTTTGACCATCTTCTTCTACACTTTTTTAGACATTCCTACTGGCATGTTTCACATATCATCTCACTGATCCTTTGATATTTTCATAATCTTCCTTGAAAAAAGTAATAAACTATTTTTATATTGATATGTGAAAACTAAATATAAAGAAATTGATATTAATAAATGAATGGTTTGTAGTAATATACCTATAATTCTATAAAATCATTTTAAATAACAATATTTCCTTTTGAATAATTTTTTTTAGTTGTTGTATGGTTTTGTATTGCAAGTCTAACAGGTATCATCGACCATTTCTCTGGAAACGCTTCTTATAGTTTATTTGGTTCTCAGAATCATTGGATTGATATTTGTATTGTAACTGGAAAGTGTGTCTATACGTTTGTTCCACTATTTCTCTCATAGGTTTTTCAAAAAAAAAACCATTCATTAACCTCGAGCACCACTCCATATGAGCTATGGACCAATTCGTTGTCATTTACATCTTCTATAATTTTTTATTTTCTTAGAATGATATTGATATTTTCCTTCCTTGTTGTTTCCTATAGAAAATTAAACAGATATGAATAAATAGATTTTTTGAAACATGTTATCTAATATTCTTAAGTATATTATTAATAAATAAATAAAAGAGAAGAAAAGCTCATATTGAATAATATTTTTCATTCACGTAATTCATCATTCTGCAATTTTTCTATTAGGATTTTACACTCTTCTGCACGTAGATTAGAAATAATCTTATCAACCTTCATCATTTTGTGGCTTTGTGTGACACACACTGACCAATACCTATTAGTTAAACTTGCATATAGTTCAAACATATTAATTTGGTAAAGAATTTAACAAGAACTTGTTTTTTTTGCATTTTTAGACATGTTATCATTATGCTGATCAATATTTTTGTTGCTTGACAGCTTTTAGGACATTTTTTTTATCAATATGCCTATACCATTTAATAAAGAAGCCATCAAATATGTTTTATAGATAAACCAATTTTCGTCCAAAAAGAGCTATGATAATTGGTGCGGTTATTTGAATAAATTCTCTAGTGCATTTAATCTACTAGATGCACTTCGTGTTTAATTGTTCAATACTGAAAATGATTTTTTTTAATAATTTTAAATTATGTTGGTGCTTTTTGTAATGATAAAATCACTTCCATCACTTAACGATGTTATTTGGCAGAGGTGAGTTGGTGTGTTATATTACACTGGATCCACCAATAAACCAAATGGGCAGGGCCAATAGGATTTGATGGAATATGTAATGGTAGAAGTGAAGTTAGCACCAATGTGTTATATTACATAGGGTGCGTTGTGAAACAAATGTAATTTTAAAAGAAAGAACAAGGGCAACATGTTTTGGATCTAATTGAATAAGTGATCCCCCTAATTTACATGTCAAACACCCTACATATAGTAAGTACACAAACCCATTAAATCTAAAATGCCTAGAATGAAAAACCTTAATTGTGAAGTGGTAGTGGGAGTTAAACCCTAAGGTGAAATTTTGAAATCACATAAGAAAGAAGGAGAAAGGGTTTAAGGTAAGTCTTGATTTTTTTTGTTTTTTTATGAATTTTAATTAAATCTAAATAGGAGAAGAGACCATAAAAATTTTTACCAGTAAAATCAATAGTAAATTTTTATTATGAAAGGTTTTTATTTTTTTTCCAGAATTTTGAATGAATCTAACAAAAATTGTAAAAAAATTTAACAGTACAATTTAAAATTTTTTCTATGTATGGTTTTGAGTGAGTCACCATACTTTTCAAGTTTTTATCTTACTACGGTTCCAAAAAATCTACTCCACAGTGCTCCCAATATGTCTCTCTTGCAAATGATCTCTCTTTTGATTAAACACTCAGAGAAATTGAAAGAATATTTATTAGTAAAATACACAATAAAATTTAAAAAATTTACTATTCAGTTTTTTGAGTGAATCTTCATACCTTTCAGCTTCCAATCTTTTGAATAGTTTTGCTGCTCAAAAGTATTTTGTTGTTGCACAATGCTCGAAGAATGTCTCTCTTGCAAATTGCTCGCTTGAAATTTTTGGGAAAATAATGAAATAGTGAATAAATTTTTACTATTTAAAATACTTTAAGATATTAGATTTTGGAAAATTAATGGTCGTTGATTTTTCAAGTGTTTTTCAATTTAAAAAAAGAGAAATAAAATACGTTTTTTTCACTTAATTCCAACATCAGCGTGTTTGATAGTAAAGAGCGCCAGTGCATTTACAAGTAAAGCACGCCGAAATTATCAGTGTGCCAAATTTTCTAAACACACCAACATGATGGATTATTTTTTTTTTAAATCTCGAAACGATGCAGTTAATATTTTATCACAACAATGCAATTTATATTTATATGTATCAATATTATAGTTGTTATAAGCATTGATATCTTAGAATTTATTTTTATCCCAGAAAGAGGAGTACATCAGTTTTGTTTTTATTTAAGTCCATCATTACAAGAACATCGATATCATAGAATATAATTTTAATGCCCCACTACAGTTATTATTGAAATGCATTGGTGTGGTTAGTCCTCATAAGAGCACCAGTAGGGTTTAAAAGCTATATGAAATTTTATTTTCAAATAAAGTGACATATTCATCTCAAATTATCCTTTAGGACACATCCCCATGAGTTACAGTAATTCATAGTATACATTTTCTGCTTAAAGTTGCCTTATTTTTAAAAAATGATTTGAAAACTATGTTGAAATTCAAATTGTGTTTTTTTTGTTCTTAAAATTAATTTTAGAGATGTACACAAAATTTTAGTTCTATTTTTTCTGAGATGTAAGGAGAATATATAATTATATCAATTGGCCAATTCTTCAAATTCCATCTTGTTCCATATTGTTGATCAGAGTCCTTTACAAAGTTCTCCCTTTCCATCTCTAGTAAGTTCACATTTTGTTTATATTTTGATAATCTAATTGAACCTTTTTGTTTCATCCATGTCAATTTGAATAGAAATGTATCAAAAATTGCAGGATCCTAATTTAGAATCAAGTTCAAATGCAAAAAATATTCCTCCATTTCAAAAACATCGAAAGGTCTTATCTGGAGTAGCATATGGCAAATAATTGGTAGATCAAAATAGACAACCACTTTACCTTTCCAATTGATACATGACTTCTTCCAATCGCAATCCTAAATCTACGATTGTAATAATTGTTTGGTATAATGTAATTTCAACAAACTAATTGTATTAACATGCTTACTAGCATCATTGATGTACTAATGCTTAATATTTTTTGAATTTAGGATTCTAGTGATGATGAGTGGCCCACCTACCATCTTCTGGTGTACCCCACTACAACATCAAATCAAGAGAAGGTTGAATTAAAAACAAGACTTAGAGAGGATGAATACAAATAATGGTTGAAACAACCACCTATTCAATTCCCATTATGTTGATATTTACCAATTAGGAATGACTACAACAATAGTATTTCTTCATCACGAGTTGGCAATGGAGGCAATCAAATTAAGGTTGGCATGGATGATTACTTATGGGATATGATTTCCATGGAGGAAATGTTGTTAGATGCTTTCCAAGATGATGAGTTTGGGGATGATGCTCATATCAATGATACCTTATTTGAAAGACTGAAATCTACTTCCACCACCCTTCTCTTTAGACTTGCCAGCAAGTTAAAATGTACTTAGCTAGGGACAATGATGTTACTGTACAAATTGAAAGCAATGTTTCACATGTTGAATGCATGTTTCTTGGAAATATTCAAGTTATTCACATTCATGATCCATCAATTCCCTTATATTTTGAGAAATATTATCACATAATCAACATTAAAAATGGTTGATTTTATGAATGTTAAATATTGACATTGTACACCTATTTCCCTTCCAACTGCAGGTTATTCATGGGATTAACAAAAAGAGAAGGGGAGCTTCTCCAAGGAAATTTAAGGAGGTGCATGATAAAGGGTAAGTGGCTTCTCTTTTGTCAAATTTCTACACAATAACCATTCACGCTAAACTTCATATTAGTGCATATTATGTTCTCATACATACTATATGTATGGGTTTTGTTTCATCAATGAATTCATAAATTGAAGCCATCAACAAATTCGTTATTTACAATATGGAAGTGACACAACCATGGGTCACATTGCATGAGCAGAAGAGGAGGAAATGGTACAGTGACAAGAAATAATTCAAATGGTTGAATGGTAGAGGTGTACCTTATCCTGATCATTTAAAAGAAAATATGCCAATGACATTCCCTAACAGTTTGGTTGCTGATCAAGTTAGAGAGAAATATGGTGCATCTTGTCATTACCCGCATGCTGAAGAGGATGCAATAAACATAAGGGTTGGGTGCAAGAACTCGGTAATAATCTCTTTTTATACGTTTTTAACTTCATAATGCACTTTTGAATTGTAACATCTATATTTTATTTTTTTAACTATGTTCAGGTTCATAGACACATGACACTGCGATTTTTTTCACTTTTTTATAAGTGCATTTGTTCCCATCTATGTGGGCATATGGACATAATTTTTGCATGGAGGATGTCGACGATGAATGTATGACACAAGAATGTGGAGTGGAAGTTGGGTTTGACCAATATATTCGTGATAGCCATCATGATTAAAAATTAATACAAGGAACATTAGGTTACGTCAAAAATATACAAGAGATCATTCAAGTGGACTTCTCTTCATTCCAATGTGTTATTTTTAGGTGCAAGTGGTGGGACACCTTTGATTGGAATAATGTAAAGGAAGATGTCACATGAAGCTAGGGAGCCTTACGTTTTCCCCAAACATTGCAACCAGGTGCTTTTTTTAACAAGATGTGTTGGATAGGGATTGGTGGTTCATATTAAGACATGCCCCTTGATCAAAACATATTTTGGAGAATAACAATGTTATCAATGCAAAAAAGGAAGATAATTAGAGTGATGGCAATAGGGAGTGATATGTACTCGTGTTATTTCATCATTTATACTATTGTTGCATGGTTTTGTTTTCTTTATTTTTCTATTTGTATTATTTTTTAATATTCTTATTGCCATTTTATATAATTGGTAAGATTCACAAAGGTTTTTACACGTTCTTTTGTAGTGGAAACATTTTTACACTTAAAACTAAGTATTTCCAATTGTGTAATTTATAATTTAAAAAATAAAATTTTAACATATTTGTTTAATGTGTTTAAATCTAATTTATAGTAGTCTTCTTGTATAGGATTTGGATAGACATTAGGATGGATCAAAATATTGTAAATTTAGGCATTACTAATCAATTTATAACTATATTTTATTAATATATCAATCTAAATATACTCATATTATATCCTTTCTGAAATGACATTGTGAGTATCAATCTAATATAACTCACAAAGTGATAGAAAATGGAGAAGGAAAATCATATATGTGTTATATATGTGTACTAAAAGGCCTACTACAACCATCCTCAAAGTTTTTGAATATAGTAAAATAATCTCCCTTACTTTCACTTTGCAACATATGCCCATAAAACATAAATGAAATTCAAAACATGGTGTACAATATCTACAAAAATAAGGATTCAAGGTCACAATCCTTCTCAAATAGGAAAATCAGAAGAATATAACCAAAATGAGAAAATAGGGAATTTGGAAACAACATTCAAGATTTATTGTAGATTTATATACTTATTGGTTTATTAATAAATTCACATGCTTTATTATTCTTGTTTATTTCAAAATTAATATACATCATGTAGTGATAAATCTATGAAGACTTTAACAATGAAAAATTGTGTATTAATATGTAAGATTAAATTCTTGACATGAAAGGTAAATTCATGTTTACTATATTTAAATCACATTTCTTGCAACCTTATGTAAACTAAAAGTAGGTCTTATGCATGTATAAAATGTTGATTAAATCTTTTTATAGATCATAAGAGAACCGAATGGGATTAAATGGATGGATGAGAGGTTTTAATTTTTTCTTCATGGATAATGGAAGAGTTTTGACTTTTCTTTTCAATGGTAATTATACATGAAAGTTGAACTAATAAATATTTTATGGCTAAAAATTAAATGATAAATAATGTGATGGTGATTAAAAGGCATTTGTTTGACTTTCTAATAGACTTGGTGATGCATTTTTCTTTCCTATTTAGATGATGTAAAATAAATATCTATTTTTATGTATTTATAAGTGAATTATTTAAATTAGACATGTCTATATCATTGTGAACATGATGTAATATTTAGTTAGGAGAAATGTTGAAAACAAGAATTTTAGTGACATATTCGTGGATAAGTATGTTGGAAAATTAATATTTCTGAGTTGTTAATTAATAAATAATCAAATATATATTTTTAAAAAAGTTAAATTAATTTATATATGATTTTTGTATTATTTAACTTCATATTTATTATTTAAATGATAAATTTTAAACGACAATAGCAAATAAAGAACAAAATATCACTAAAATGATGTAATGTCAAAATATTTAATCTCGTTAGTGATTTGTATAAATCTATTGATTAAGATGCATCCACTGGGCTTTCTATCATTGATATATAGATTTCAACCATAGGTGTAATTTTTCTTTTTTTTAAATTGTATTTTTGAATAATTTATTATTAATTATATTTATTAATGGAAAATTAAATGAGTTACATATTTTTCTTAATAGAACTAACTAATTTTGTTTTACTTTTATTATTTTTTCCTTGTGAGTATTGAAATATTTTACTAATTAGGTTACCAATATATTGAATAAACTATCTTGCAATAAATAATATCTATGGTATCTTTACCATTACAGTTTCAACCGTACTTAAGATTTGTATAGATTATATATATATATATATATATATATATATATATGTATATATATATATATATAAAGTAAATCATTTTGCATGTGGTTTCACATATAAAATTTTGAAATAAGTTCACTAACACATAATCTATAATAGATATTATTTTATATAAATAAACATCATGATGATAACCATCTAACAAACACAAATATCATCTGAGATACACATTCAAAATCACTATCATCATCTAATTATATACACCTCTAGCATATATAAATGTCATTAGATAACACACAAATATAATAATCTTACAGAGCATCGTCATCGTTATCACATTTAGCAAAACATAAGATTTCTAATCCAACATCATCACCACACACATCCTTAAATTAATATACATCTCATGTCAGATAAATACTATCACATACACATCTATCTGCAGGAACAATAAATGAACATATATAACAGGGCCTAACAATATACACATCAACAATAACATATAAATTATGTACATAACCATGAACAAAAAAATGCACCATATATATAAACAAGTCAAACAAATGCATCAAGGAAAATAAATTCTATCAAATATATGATACAATAGACGTAGTAGTGGCATCTTGGACTATAGAAGAATACAATGGATGGTCAAGTGCTTCCTCAATAGTAGAACTATCAGGTGGAGGAGAAGGTGGTAGGTCTACTCTCTCAAGAGAAACACTAGGCACCTTTTCTAGTACTGGGACATGATCAACAATTGAACGATGAGGAGGTGTACTACCACAATCATCACCGACACTCTAAACATGATCAAATGGGTTAGTACTACCAGAAGCATGATCACCACCCTCATAATTATGATCCGGCAGGATAGCATTATGGATGGTTAAGTACTTCCTCAATAGTTGAACTATCACGTGGAGGAGAAGGTGGTGGATCTGCTCTCTGAACAAAAACATGAGGCACCTTTACCAGTACTAGGACATGATCATCAGTCGAATGATGAGGAGGTGTACTACCACAAGCATCACCGACACCTTGACCATGATAAAATGGGTTAGTACTACAAGAAGCATGATCACGACCCTCATAATTATGATCCGACGAGATAGCATTATGTGGAGACTCTTGTCATGTATCTGCAACATGCCCTGCATCCCTCGTTACTTCTAGTATCCTACTAGCTCTGATGGTAGGATGAATAAGAGTCATCATATTGTGTGGACATACTCGAAGAGCTCCAAGAGCCTTGGATCTACCCTTACATCTTGAGTCCTCACAGGGAGGACTCTCTCCTTAACCAAAAATCTAAACAATCGATCATAGTAGTCCATCCTAAAGATGAGACCATCGTTATGGGCCCAGATGCCAATACCCCTCTGCATCTGAGGATGCGCCTCACCCTCTTGGGCCTTGGCCATCTCTGCATCTGATCCCTCTAGTGGGAGAAGAGGCATGTCCCCAACCAATATGTTGATGTCTACAAAATATATTGCACACAACAGTAATTAAACAATTTCATTAAACAATTTAATAAAACAAGTTAACGAACATGATATAATAAATTGTATTCTAATTAATTAAGATAATAAAATGAAACTAGATTAATTTAAATAAGACAATAATATTATGTCCTCTACGTGATAGGTGTGAAGAAGATGTTGGGACACAGTATCCAATCCATCCCTGCATATGAACACGACACCTAAATAAACATGTGGTCTTGGTTGGATACTCCGACAAGCCCCTCTTGGGAATCATCTAGCCCCACATGTGCATCTGCACCTCAGACATCGGCCTAGGAGGGCTATGATCAAATGTAGGCATCGTCTTAGAAACCTCCCAAAAAATAAAGAAAAAATATTTGAAGCGAAAGGGAAGTTCATTGTCCCATGTATCATTGCATGACATCTATCTAAAACCCTACAAAACTACCTCAAAAAAATGGTAGACCATATGATATAGTGTCACACCTTTATCAAACAATCGACATAAAACAAAATATGGAAACTAATGTTCTTCCCACCACTATCATAGTGTGCAATGGTGGTCAGTAGTAATGAAAAGAACCTAACCTCTTGCATAGAAAAATATGAAATTTGTAGCTCCCCACCACACACTTGAAAATAAGTTGGATGGATTACATGACCACCAACATATCCCCCAGGGTAGAGAAGATGACTTTATGCTGCAACCCCATGGGGGACATGAGGGAGCTGAGGAAAATATTCCCTTCCTGGATAGGCAAATGATAAAATATATTTCCTCATAAGAGGACCTATGCCACATGTCAGGACTGACATCAAAAGAATTTTGGTGGATAATCCATCAAGGATGTAGCCTCCTCATATTACTTAAGGAGGCCTACATTCCTCAAGAGTGTTCAGGTAGCTGCGCTAATAGGGTGAGGGTATAAATCCCTCTCCCTCTCTCATGCCTCCCTTGGTTAGACCACATTGTATTGGTATACCATTTTCTTATGCTCCTACTGCTACTCCCTCTGTTGACATCTCTGCTACATGATTGACATATAAAATACATCAACCCCATACATAAACCATACATTTTTTTTATTAAATAAAAAATGTATTTATAAATATGGACACATAACTTTCAATTAAAAAGAAAAAACAAATCATCCTGGTGAGATCAAAAACAATAATGCACCAGATCCAGTGCGCTATCAAACAGAACAACACTGACAATAGTGTGTTCATGCATATGACACACCACTTTTGATTCACATACATACATTTTCACAATGGTTCGTCAAGACAAACTTATGCATTGGTGTGTGCCTATAACCTTTTGTCCCTAGTATGTAACGTTCAAGTTATCGAACACACCAAGCTACATTTTTGTAATATTATGTGTATGGACTGTTTTGTAAACATAAATGCACTAGGAGTATTGTTGGTATCTAAATTTGATTGTCCATTCCACTCCAAAACTCATCTTTTAACTATCATTCTTAGACATTTAACTTTATTATTCAAAAATAATCCTTAGGAACCAAGTCATATGTTCTCATTTTCATTATTTTGAGGTTGGGATTAATATTTGAATTTTTTATATTTAAATGACACTTTTCAAAAAAATCACAGGTAGTTGTAACAACCTGTGATTGCTTCATTGTTTGACACGTTTCAACACAGGTGGGCAAATTTGAGGATTATGGGAATAAAGTACAATGTACAAGGATGGTGAAATAGCTATTCAGTTTTAGTTTTGGAGAAAACAAGTGTCCAATCAAAGCTGGTCAAACCCAACCACTTCATCACTTTTCCTTGATTTTTGTGCACAAGATATTTTCCAGTATTAGAATTTTTGCATAAATGGAGGAACAAATGTAAATTCGACCTCCTTGGATGTAATTAATAGAATATTGTTAGTATTAGATGGAGAAACAAGAGTTGCTTTTGTTATATAATTCACGATAAATAACCCATATGGGAAAACTATGTTTTAGAATGGTTTTTATGAACATATGAGAAGACAACTCATGTATCCTTGATTCCAGACTTAATATAGACTTCTTCAGTAATTTTATGTCTCAAGATTTAGTAGCTACACTCTTCTGAATCATTTCAATGTGTGCTTGTGGAGTGCTGAAGGGCCCTCACCACTTTGCTGATACACTTTATATTTACTCTGTTTTTCTTACTAGCAGCAAATTCGAATTTAGCAATTAGTCATTTCATGTTCAGAATTAAAATTTATGTTAGCAGAGTTATCAGTTAAGAGAGATTGAATTTTTTGTGAAGAGAGAGCCTTGTAAGAGGACTCAACTAAGCTTGATCTTGAAATTGATATTTATATGATGTTGTCATACAATTTCCAGGTTTGTTTGCTAGCTTTAGTTTTGAAGGATAGTTCTAGTTTTATTTCCAAAGTGATTTGAGATTGGAGTTTTAAAATTCAATTTAAATTTTGGTAAATGATTCTTGTAAGAGATCTAACTGATATTGGTTTATAACACTAGTCATCTTATTCACTATGTGATTTAAATTGAAAATACTTTGGATTCTTGTGATTGTAAAAATCCTTTGAAGCAATATTCTTGTAAGTGAATGTAGGATTTCAATCAATCATCAACACTCTGCTTTTTTTATTCATGCAACTAGAATTTCATAGAATTTATTTCATTTAGATTGATGTTTGAGTGATTAAAAAGGGAAATTAAGGATCTTTTGTAGAAAGCACTATTAATTTAGTTCACTAGGTAGCCATTAGAATCTTAGATCCTCTTAGATCTATATACTTTAGGTAAGCACCTCTAAGTGTACTTTCCCAGGATGATAAAAGAATTAAGAGCTTAACTTTCCTTGGTAAGGAGAGACCAAACATTTTGGCGTAGTTTCTAGGGAGGTGCAACTAGAAAGACTAAAAAAAATTGAAATCAACAAAATGACAAAAACATAGAATTAAATTTAAATTTCAGTCGTGTTTATTTATGTCTAGATTTAGGGATGAAAAAGGCAGATTTAAAAGAACCCCTCAACCAACAACTAATCCACCATTAGGAGTAGAGCCATTAGAAACGATTGAATACATAACTCCAACAGGAAAGGTTACAACGATAAAACTTGAGGAAAAACTAAAAACAGGCCAAAGACTCACCCTCATTGAAAGAAAAATATTAGTATCTCACGAAGCAAAGAGAAGGAATCTACCTAAAACTTATACAGTAGAGAAATCTAAAGGGAGTAGCACAAAAATCCAATAGCCTATCTATAAATAAATATTTCCTCAAGAATTAAAACAAGAAGAAGAGGCAGAAACCTTAGATAAATCACAAATTATGATGATTGAAGAGGGAAGATCCAAAGGACCTACCCCTGAACAACTAAGAGAATATGAGAGGCAAATGGAAGAAAGGAGAAGAATAAGAAAGAATGAATAAAAACAAAACAATAATTTGGAGGAAATCAAAATCCACCAGAAACAGAGGAATCCACATTTAAATTCCCAATTCAAGATAGAGGAGAGCAAATGGATGAGGAAATTAAAATGAAAAACATACCGCCATCTGTATTGCCAAACTTCTATGGGATGACATCTGAAGATCTAGACTCATTTTTATTTGAATTTGACATAGTATGCAGAACCTATGGATATACCGATGATGCTCATAGACTTCGCCTTTTTCCTGCTACCTTAAAAGCAGCGCACTTAGGTGGTTCATGGGATTAGGTGAATATTCCATCACTAATTGGGATGATATGAGAAAATTCTTTTTGAAAAAGTTTCAACCTTAATGTCGATTAAAAGATTCTAAAGATGACATCTTTACAATGACTCAACTAGAAGACGAGACCTTAGAGGAATACTTTGAAAGATTCTCATATAATCTACAAAAATCAAAACATAGGACTATGTCAATTGAGCTTATTTGAACAATCTTTCTTAAAGGCATCCGGGATGAGTATTTAGATGATCTTAATCTCATGGGAAAAGGGGACATTTCCAACTTACCTTTTGAGGATATTGATGAATTATGCCAAAAGTACTCTAGGAGTAAGATAAGAAATGGGAAAAGAGCCATGACATCAAAGATCACAAATTCTGCTACATGAAATATAACTAGAGCTGAACTAGGCAACTTATTTGAGGATTTCAAAACATACCTTATGAGTACTTTGGGAAACCAAATAGATACCTTGAAAACAAGGAAAATAAAAGATGAACAAGAATTAGAATTATCTATATACTGCCCCAAATGCAGGAAGAAACATCTTTGAAAGAGTGTCCCTTAGATAACATGCAACTTTGTGGGTTTTGTACATATAACCATGACACTAAAGATTGTAGAAAGATGAAAATTTTGTAGAATTACAATTTGGAAGCTAGTGCAGAAATGGAAAACATATATTTCATGGGAGCTAGAAGACCATGTCAACCAAGACCTCCAAGTATGTATCAAAATCCGAATCCAACAAATTATAACATGCCTGTTCAAAATTCTTGGAATGTTCCCATGCTTTGGAAAAATTGGTTTAACCAACAACAACAAACATACCCACAACAAGGATGGAGAGGATATTCTTTTCCTCAACAATTTTCTCAACAACAATATCAACAACCATTTGCTCAACCATATTCCCAACACTATTAGTCACAATATTCTCAGCCATACCCACAACAATACCCTCCACAACCAGTACCTTATCAACAACAGACTCCTCGACAAGCATTACCTGCTCCCCCACAAACAAATCCACCCCAGCTACAACTACCATCCAACCAACCACCTCGACCCACACAGTTGCCAGCTCAACCCATAGCTAACCCAAACAACTAAATAGACAGACCAACTTATAGCGTAGATGAGGGACCTTCATACCCAACTCTACCACTGCAAAACATTGAACTAAGGTTAGGTCAGACATTGCATAAAGAACCTTCCCCTGTTCAAACATAGTTGCAACAAGAAAAACAAAATGATGAAGAATAAAATCAACAACGTAGCAAACGAAGTGAACCAATACAAAACAATTTGGAATAGAATCAACAAATCAAAACACTCCAACCACCTCCATTTCCGGAACGATTACTTCAACCAAGATCACCCACACCATTACTAGAATTTGATGTTCTTGATGAATTGAGGAATGTATATGTCAAAATGCCATTACTCCAGGTCTCAAGAGCTGTGTCTCAAGAAGCAAAATATTTGACCCAAAACAATACATTTCATAGGTATCTTAGTAGGATTGATCTCAAATGTTATTTCAATGGAGAAATATGTCAACCCAGGCATACCTAGAGCCACAACCATTATCAACAAAATTTCAATTCCAAACACTTTGCTAGATTTAGGAGTTTCAATAAACCTCATGACATTAGACACAATGAAAAATTTGTAGCTAACACATTTACAGACAACCCCAGTTGTTTTGGAATTAGCTGATCATTCTAAAGTCATTCCTGAGGGGGTGCTAGAAGATATAATTGTCTCACTAGATTCTTGGGAGTATCCAGTTGATTTCTTCGTACTCCAGCCCAAATAAAACTTAGGAGGACATCTGATTATACTTGGTAGACCCTGGTTGAGAACAAATACCAAAAAGCATTCGCTTGGGACTACGTGGATATGCAAGGAATTCACCTAGAAACCTGCACTCACCGCATCTATACAGACACTAGTATTTAAGCAATGAGGCAGCCATAGAAAAGAATGAACCCTATGCTTAAAGAAATTGTTAGAGATGAATTGCAGAACTTATTAAAAGTAAAATTCATATACCCATTTCTGACAGCCAATGGATATCACCATTAGTAATAGTCCCTAAGAAAATGGTAAATGGTGAGTTTGTGTTGACTACAGAGAGCTAAATAAAGCCACCCTTAAAGACTATTTTCCATTGCCATTTATTCACCAAATTTTGGATACTTTAGCTGGGAAAAAGTCATTTTCCTTCTTAGATAGCTTTAGTGAGTACAATTAGATCAGCATAGCCTTAGAAGACCAAGATAAAACAACATTTACCTATCCTTGGGGAACATATGCTTACAATGTGTTACCATTTGGCCTATGTAATGCTCCAACAACATGTCAGAGAGCAGTATTAGCTATTTTTGCAGATCTGGTCCATGAATATGTTGAGGTATATATGGATGATTTTTCAATATATGGTGACTCCTTTGACCACTCTTTGAAAAATCTTGAAAAAGTTTTACAATGATGTATAGAAAGAAACTTGTCCTTAAGAAACGGAAAATGGTATATGATGATGAATGAAGGAATAGTCTTAGGGCATCACATCTCATCCAAAGGAATTGAGGTAGATTAAACCAAAATATAAATCATTGTTGAATTTCCCATTCCAACAAATCAAAATGATGTAAGAAACTTTCTTGGTTATGCAAGTTATTACAGGCAATTTATTGCAAACTTTAGTAAGATAGCTATGGCTTTGTTTACACTTCTTGGAAAGGACGTAACTTTTGATTGGAATGGTAATTGTCCACTGCTTTTGAAAAGCTCAAAGAAAAATTATCCATTGCTCCAGTTTTGAGAGGACCTAATTGGACACTTCCTTTTCATATCTCCACTAATGCATCTTACATAGTAGTAGGGGCTTCATTAGGCCAAAAAGAAGATGGTACAACATATGCCATATATTTCATTAGCAAGAATTTGACCCCTGTAGAATTTAATTACACAGTTACAAAAAAGGAAATGCTCCCAATAATACATGTAGTGAACAAATGTTGCCACTACATAACTAGATATGAAGTCCTTGTTCACAGTAATCACTCTGCCATTCTATATTTAATGAACAAACCTATTACTAATGGCAGGATCACTAGGTGGTTACTCGTATTGCAGGAATTCAACATTAACTTATTGGATAGACCCGGGAAAGAAAACTAGGTAGCAGACTACTTTTCTAGACTTCAAAATCCAGGTGAAGCTGTCCAAGTTGAAGATTCATTTCCTAATGAACACTTGATTGAAATTTCAGTTTTAACTCCATGGTGTGTTGATTTAGCTAACTATTTGTCCACAGGGAAAGTGCCATCATTCAGCTCAAAGGAGAAGAAAAAACTTATCAAACAAAATGCAAGATATTCATGGGTTAATGGAAATTTGTTTTACACTGGCTATGATATGATTATAAATAGATGCATTAGAGAAGATGAAATTATTGACATACTAACATCTTGCCATGATCAACCTTGTGGTGGTCATTTTGCAGTAAAAAGGACAACACACAAAATTATTAGCCTTGGCTATTATCGGCCATCAATTTTTTCAAAGAAGTATGTAAGAAGTTGTGACAACTGCCAACGCATGGGATGACCAACCACCTCTGATGAAATGCCACTCTAGTTGCAAGTGCATCTAGAGCCATTTGAAAAATGGGCTCTCAACTTTGTCGGACCCATCAATCCACCATCTAAAGGTAAGAATTATATTATTGTATGTACCAACTACCTCACTCAATGGGCTGAAGCAAAGGCACTTGTAAGGGCAACTGAACAAATAGTAGTCAACTTCCCATTTGAAGAAATTTTTGTTAGATACAGAGTGCCTAGAGAGATAGTCACAGGTCAAGGGACTCAATTCACATCAAGAATAGTTCCAGAAATTACAGAGAAGTATCAAATCAAGCATCGAAGAAGCACACCCTATCATCCACAGGCCAATGGCTGAGTAGAGTCTATAAAAAAAACATTAGAAGCAATCATGACAATAACAGTGGCCACAAATACGAAGAACTGTGCATACAAGCTCAATGAAGCACTTTGGACATATAGAATTACTTGGAAAAATACAACAGGGTTCACACCTACCCGCTAGTGTATGGTAAAGAGGTCATGTTGCTAATATAATTCCAAATACATACATATAAATTAGCAGCAGATCTAGGGATGGACCTCTCAGAAGCTCAGCAAGAAAGGATCATGCAATTAAACCAGCTTGATGAAATGAGACAAGAGGCTGTGGAAAGGACAACAATGATTGAGCAGCAAAGAAGACAGTGGCATGACAAGATGATTAAGAAGAAAGAAATTTCAAATTGGCGACTAAGAATTACTCTTTGACTCCAAATTCAAGGATCATAAAGCTAAATTCACTACTCACTAGATCGGCCCTTATGAAATCCTTGAAATGTTCGAGAATGGTTTAGTCAAATTAACTTCAATAGACGGGAATGGATTAGTCAAATTAACTTCAATAGACCAAGAAGGATAGACATATCTTGTCAATGGACACAGGCTACGAATCTACCATAAGCCTGTTAACAGAGAAGATTTTATGAGAATTGTTTCATAGGAAAAGGAGGTACAGATACTACAATAGTCAGCTGTAATATCCAAAACTTATTTTGTTTTGATTTCAGAATAAAAAATGATAATTAAAAAAAACCAAAAAAAACATAGAAATAAAAATAAAAAGTAAATAAAATAATAAATTTAAAAAAAAAAAAAAACAAAAAAATAATAATAATGTTTAGCTATGAAAACCAGACATGGCATAGTCTAAACATGAATTCCTGTGAGAAAACAAAGAAATTGGCTTGCAAGAATTCTTAGTTTCTTTAAATTTGGAGTACAAAAATCAGAAAAGGACAAGTCATTTTAGATTGAATCTTAAGAGCAAAACATAATGACTTGAGGATAAGTCAAACCATTAGTTGGGGAGCAGAAAGCTTGAACTTGTTCATGCTTTCCTATTTTCCTACAATGTTTATCTATCTCCAGCAAAGAAAAAGGTTTGTCTTCATTTTTAGTAAGTCTTAAGAAAAAGTTTATCAGAACATATCTCAGAAGGGACCTGTATCATTCATTTCTCAGAAGGGACCTGTTACCATTGATTTCTCAGTAAGGGACCTATTATCATTCATTTCTCAGAAGGGAATTGTATCATTCATTTCTCAGAACAAACCTGTTATCATTCATTTCTTAGAAGGGATCTATTATCATTAATATCTCAGAAGGAACCTGTTATCATTCATTTTTCAGAAGGGACCTATTATCATTCATTTCTCAGCAAGGGACCTGTAACCATAACTTCTTAGAAAGGACCTGTTCAAAAGGAACTTGTTATCATTTTAAGGTAAAGGATCTATTTTGAGCACGTTTTTACAATGTTATTTTCTCAAAGGAAAATTACATCAGCAGAAAGAAATATTACATTCAAGATGAAGAAGATCGCAAAGAAGAAGACAACAACAAGAAAGCTTACATTCAAGATGAAGAATATTGCAAAGAAAAGATTGGAATTTAAGCAGATAGACATCTTATTTATCAATGGACACAATTACATTCTCCCTAACCATATCAAACAACAACAACCAACTCCAACATAGAAATATTAAAGGGCTGTAAGAATTGTCATTTTAAGTATTTTAATTTCTTTTATTAGTTTCGACTTTTAGATGATGAATTATGATAATAGTTGACTTCAGTTTCTAAATACCAAGCCTATCTTATAACATCCATATCCTATACTTCTACCTATATCCGGTAACCATAACCATTTTCTACTTCTGAACATACAATTCTATCTTGTATATATTCCTATTTTTACCTTCTATATATTTTCTTAATCCTATATATACAATTTTAACCCAACCTAGTCATGGATACCAACAGACCTATCCAACCTTCGACTGACTTGCATATTCAAAGATTTTTAAAGAGATTGAGTTATGAAGATAGATGACTTTTGAAGGTACTAATTGGGCCATAAAACAGAGGAATTATAAGCCTCATTCATGAGAAACAAAATATAGTAATAATCAAGGGAAATATGATCATACGACAAAAGGTAAAATGGTTCAATTAGTAAGTCATCATAACCAATACGTTTACAACCTGGAAACTATATAATGGGCCGTAAATCAGGACACCAAAGGTTAATATTGATATTTGAAGTATGCGCCATCATAGTTGTTCACGTTGTCATGACTCAACAGCCATCATAACCATTTACACTGCTAGAACTACATAGCCATCATAGCCCGTAATGCTGCCAGGAGTCTGAAAACATCATTAAAAACCCTTTAGAAGGATGCGTGGAGAAATTGAGGGTTTTAGTGTATGAACAGGTCGTGAATGAAGTGAGAAAATGCATTCCCTATAGAAATCACTAGACTAAGGAAATTGTTTTTTGCAAGCAGATAACGTCTGTACGAAGTATGTTGACAATAGCATTATCAACATATGAGTAAAAGGACACGACACTCACCAGAATCAGAATTACAGGAGATTTCGGGTTTATTGGCACCATCCAACAAGAATTCTGCATAAGACTCAGGCCCAAGTAGTTGATTTACACTCTGGTAATTATTTTTACAGCAAGAAGGACTGCAGTAATTTTTCGTTACTATAGTAGAATCCATTACAAACTGTCAATTCCTCTCCAATACAGGGTAATAGGACATAGTCTTTCCTTTCCTCTCAATGCAAATCGGGCAAAACCATTATAGTTTGACCCTTCCAGATATCATAAAGACTATGTAGATGTACTTAGGGAAAAAAATTGGCTGTCATTTTTAGAAAAAAATAGCGGGCAGAACAAGCAAACAACAAAAGAATTTTCTTCTTCATTTAATGGGGAAAGGGCTATTGTAGGCAACCTGTCATTTAGGGTCTCGGAGGACACCATTGTTCAAGCAATTGGTATAAGCCCAAAAGGAGAAAAATACTTTAAAACCAAACAATTTAAAGAGAAAACATGGGCACCTTTTATATTCAGGTCAATATTATCAGCAGTTGATTGGAAATCAGGGATTCGTAGAGGTTGGTTAATCCATCCATGGGATGAGATGGTTTATATAATTCAAAAATTTATAACTTGTGAAGGTAGATTCTATGTTGTATTCCTCTATCATATTAAGTTGTCGATGCATTTAAGAGGGGATTGTACTATAAGTCTACCCTATTTTCTCTTACAAAGCCTAACAAAAATGTCTAAGACTATGGAAAAGCAAAGGAAGAATAAGGATACAAGCTTACACCATTTTGGCTTGATAAAAATTCTGATTGAAGTTGAATTACAAAAGAGAGGTATAACATGGGAAAGATTATTGGTAACTAATGAATTTGTCATTGATGAGGAATAGACAGAGCCACAAGAGGAACAACAGAATTTACAGGAGTAGCAACATGTAGAAACAGTGATTGATGTAGATGCCATAGAGGAAATTTTTTCAAAATTTAGACAAAGAAATTCTATTCCATCCACCAGCAGTGTCAGGACAAGAAAGATGGTGAGGGAAGATGCTGAAAGAGCTAACCAAGACAAAATTTTTACTGCTTAGACAAGAAAATCCAGGAAAACAAAGTTTGGCTAGTAAAAGAAAGTTTTGGAGGAAGATGATGTCCTACAACAACCATAATATGACTATGTATAGGGACTCGAAGATAAAGACAAGGAAAAAGAGCAACAAGAACAATAGGTTTTGGGTAAAAAGAGAAAAAGATTTGAGAAAAAGATTGAGAAGTTACAACAAGAGCTTAAGGAATCAGAAGTGTTAGAAAGAGTAATAAAAGAAGAAAACGGGACACTTAAAATACAAAGCAAAAGCTTCAAGCAGAGAATGAAAAAATGAAGAAGTAAGTTAAGAAACTCTCAACCTATAAAATTCAAATTTGTAGGAAGGCCTACAAACTTTACGAATAGAAGAAAGCAATTAAGACCAAGTATCAAATCCTAAAAATAGAATATGAAGCAAAAATGAAGATAAATGCTCTACTTGAAGCAATAGAGGCATTGGTAGCAGCAGAAGACAACACTTGATAGGTTAGGACTTGGTTGCATGAGGACAAGCAAATTCTTAGGTTCAGGAGGATGTTGGTATCTAAATTTCACTGTCCATTCCACTCCAAAACTCATCTTTTAACTATCATTCTTAGCCATTTAACCTTTATTATTCAACAATAATCCTTAGAAACTAAGTCATATGTTGTCATTTTTGTTATTTGGAGCTTAGGATTAATATTTGAAATTTTTATATTTAAATGACACTTTTTAGAAAAATCACAGGAAGTTGTACCAACCTGTGATTGCTTCATTGTTTGACACGTTGCAGCACAGGTGGGAAAATTTGAGGATTATAGGCATAAAGTACAATGTACAAGGATGGTGAAACAGTTATTCACTTTGAATTTTGGAGAAAGAAAGTGTCTAGTCAAAGCTGGTCAAACCCAGCCACTTCATCACTTTTTCCTGATTTTTGTGCACAAGATATTTTCTAGACTTAGAATTTTTGCATAAATGGAGGAATAGACCTAAATTCGACCTCCTTGGGATGTAATTAATAGAATATTGTTAGTATTATATGGAAAAACAATAGTTTCTTTTGTTATAGAATTCACGATAAATAACCCATACGGTAAAACTATGTTTTAGAATCGTTTTTCTGAACATATGAGAAGACAACTTGTGTATCTTTGATTCTAGACTTAATACAGACTTCCTCAGCAATTTTATGTCTCAAGATTTAGTAGCTACACTCTTTTAAATCATTTCATAGTGTGCTTGTGGAGTGTTGAAGGGGCCTCACCACTTTGCTGGTACACTTTATCTTTACTATGTTTTTCTTACTAGCTGAAAATTCGAATTTAGCAATTAGTCATTTCATGTTTAGAATTAAAAGTTATGTTAGCAAAGTTATCAGTTAAGAGAACTTGAATTTGTTGTGAAGAGAGAACCTTGTAAGAGGACTCAACTAATATTGATCTTGAAATTGATATTTATATGTTGTTGTCATACAATTTCCAGATTTGTTTGCTAGCTTTAGTTTTGAAGGATAGTTCTAGTTTTATTTCCAAAGTGATTTAAGATTGGAGTTTTAAAATTCAATTTTCAGTTTGGTAAATGATTCTTGTGAGAGATCTTACTGATAGTGGTTTAAAACACTACTCATATTATTCACTGTGTGATTTAAATTGCAAATACTTTGGATTGTTGTGATTGTAAAAATTCTTTGAATCAATATTCTTGTAAGGGAATGTAGGATTTCAATCAATCATCAGCACTTTAATTTTTTTATTCATGCAATTAGAATTTCATATGATTTATTTCATTTAGATTGATGTTTGAGTGATTAAAATGGGCAATTAAGGATCTTTTGTAGAAAGCATTGTTAATTTAGTTCACTAGGTATCCATTAGAATCTTAGATCCTTCTAGATCTATATACTTTAGGTAAGCACCTCTAAGTGTACTTTCCCAGGTTGATAAAATAATTAAGAGCTTAACTCTCCTTGGTAACGAGAGACCAAACAAGTATGCTAAAAATGTATGCATCAATGTACAATTTATAGGTTTCCTCAGTATGTTGTAATTTACGAGACACACTGACTACACCACCATGTGTTAGGTTCATGCACTAAATTGTGGTGCACCCTATAAATTTACAAGGTGCACCACTATGAGTGCAAGCCAAACTTATCAGATGCACCATGCAGGAAAAACAAATTCCAAAACAATGGTCTTTTGGACCTATTTGGAAATTTTGATCCACTAAAATAATAAACTAGAGAGAAACATAAACATACCCAAACATTTGGTCATTACAGAGGTATAGTTGACACATAAATGAGAAAAACAAATTTCACCACCATTTGAGAAAATTGGAAAGCCATCCACTAAGCATGGTATGGAAGGATGATGAGTAAGAGAAGCACCCACCGTAGGGTGCTTGAGCGAGACAAGAGTGGGATCAGTTCTTTAAATATTTACAACGCTGCAAATGGTAAAAATGAAATTTATGGTGGGTAGTTTTATTTATTTAACTTTGTTTTATTGTGTTATTATAACAACATTGGTCCATACTATCTCCAAGAGCATCATTCTTTTTTTTTTTTTAATTAAGAACCCTATAGTGGTGCTCTTGTTAAGAAGCACCAGGGCATTTTAATACATGAACCACACTAATGCTTCATGGGAATATAGCACCTCATTTTTAAAAAAATTAAAATCCCCCTGGTGGTGCTCTTTCTAGGACGCACCAAGGTGTTCTACTACATGAACATTACTAGTGCTTCATGCAAATATCACAACACATTTTTTTTAAATTAAAAACCCTATAGCAGTGCACTGTTTAATATGACCTGGAATGTTTTAAAAAATAAACTACACCCATGCTTCATGGGAATATAGCACCACATTTTTTTTAAATTAAAAACCCTCTAGTGGTGCTCTTTATACGATGGAACGGGGCGTTTTAATACATGAACATCGATGCTTAGTGGGAATATAGCACTATAATTTTTTAATTAAAAACCCTATAGGGGTGCTCTTTTTAAGTAGCACTGGGTCATTTTAATTCAAGAACAACACTGGTGCTTCTAGTGTGTATAACGCCGATATGGTGAAAATAATTTTAGGCCCGAAACTTTTTAAATTTAACCTTTGTCTGGTGTTATCAAGTAGTGTAAGTGTTGGTGCATTATATATAGGCGGCACACTGTTGTTTTAAATAACGGTTTGGCATGCTATACTATGTACACACTAGGGCGTTAACATACTGGTTTATCACTAGATAGGGTAAAATGAATTTTACAACTTACATTTTTGTAAATTTAACCCTTTTCTGGTGCTATCATGTAGAATATGCATTGGTGCACTTTTTTATTTGGCGAATGATTTTTTTCTTTTTATTTTTAAATAAACTTTCCACGATGCACCATGTTCTACTAGGTAGTGTCTACATGTATAGTAAAGCACCATTGTGTTTTTATATTATAGACGCATAGTTAAAAAACATCCACTAAAACATTCACCCGCCACCTTTGCTAGTGACCTTCGCTACAAACATATTTTTGGGCTATTTTTATAGGGGCTTCCAAGAAAACCTGCGCTAGAGGATCATTTCCTTGTAGTCTATTATAATAGAAATCATAATACTAGAAACACATAATGGGGACCCTCCACCATATTTACAAAATGCTAGACTAGAAAACCATATCATTGATTATGAACAAGCTCACACACCGAAAATAATGCAACTTCAATATCGTATAGAAATTTATCACAAGATTTTCTTTGTTATTGAAATTGTATTTTTAAATTAAAATAAAATTTTCAAATAAATTTAATATACTTAATAAGTGAAAAATTATAATTCTTATTCTTTCTGATCAAATCATAATCCCTTTCAGCTTGTAGTGATGTGAGAAACTCTAAATCATGTTTGCATTGGCATCACTTGGATTATGATTTAGACATTCTTGACTGCTTAGACATTGGCACCTTACTAGCATTGTCCGAAACTCCAAATCATAATCCCTTCAGTGTGCAATGATGTGATGATATTTCTTCTTCTTATATAGATGGAAGTCTATCTAGTTTCACATTTAGAAGTGGTTTCCCATTTAAACTTTGCTGCAAACTGAAGGTATTCTCTTGCATATATATTCCCATTTTTACGTTGGATCAGTTTACAGTTGCTGAAGATTTATCTTTCCATTTAGACATTGTAAATTTATCTTCCTAGTATCGCTGCTACTGGCTAGGTGGATCTACTTGATAAGAAAACTAGTTCTTGGTCAAATGTTGATGGCCGTTCAAATTCAATTACTAAAACTATATAATATATATGAAACGGATCCCGCTGAAACTAGCTCTGCAATTAGTTATTGAACAAGCTCTCTATCTGCTCTTACTGGCAGGAAGGTGGGCAAGCTAGGCGGACAACGTCTCGGGCCCGAGACCCCTCCTATCTTACAGCCACTGCATTAGTGGCGTCAATGGCTTAATCAACTACTTATTCATTTGGGGCTGCTTGTCTATGTTATGGAAATGGTGCTTAAACTAGGAAAATCAAGGTGCTCCAAGACTGAGCCATCGCCTAGTAAAGGTTCAATGGACCTGCTACAATCCTGAGGACACTATGTGGGAATATATAAATCAATATCTATAATAAAGGTCACACTATGTGGGAGCATATAAATCAATATCTTTAGGAAAGGTCACCAGCGTTCTAAAATGGTTAATGAATGAAAGTACTAACAATTAGGATTCAAAGAATGAGTTATTGTACTTTACCACTGGATCAGTTTACCGCTGAAGGTATACTCTTGCATATATGGATAATTTTATGAATCTCTAAATGAACCAAATGATGCTTCATTTAAAATTATCTTACAACTAAATCGAAAGATGCTTTCATTTAAAATTATCTTAGAATTAAGTCAAAAGCTGTCATCATCTAAATTTCTCTTTCCACTTTTGTTACCCATAAATACTTACTTTCTCTTTCCAACATTATTACACAGAAACACTTACAAAACATAGGAGGTTGTCTATGATGATATGTATTAGAAGTCAACAACCATATCTTTCAATGGTTGTCATAGAAGTCGACAACTATATCTTTCAATGGTTGTCAATACATTCTCTTACATTAATAGCTTCTAACATTACTTGTTATCTGGTCTATTCGGTGGTGATTAGTATGGAAAGATTTGTTATACAATGGGTTTTCTAAAATGATTGGCTTCTTTCTCGTCTGAGGTTATATTTTCAGGGAATGTTTTCTTCTAGTGATGAGGGACATGGTTTCTATATGTTTTTGTATTTAATTCCATAAGCAGTGTTTCTATTATTTTTGGGATATTTTTCTCGGTATGAATAGCATGTTCTCTCTTGGTTTTTTATAGTTAGAATTCCTTCACATTCTGATGTTAATTGCTATCGCGATTTACATCTTTTTTTGTATCTTCACAACTCATTCCCCACCTCTGTCAAAGGGCTCAAATGCCTTTTGAAATTGAATTTTTTATGCTTGCATGTCCCCAAGCCTCTTTCGGGGAGGGTTCTTGTCTATATACAAATAGTTTACACTTTCTCTGGCATCAGTGGTTAAACTCTTTCATAATCTCTCGACCATGCAAATATTTTAGTTTCCGCATTTGTAATATTTGGTTGGTCTAAATGGGTTTCTGTTGTTGTTGATCTATAACTTCTCTCCTCCCACATGATCTATGGTGAGGGTTTCTCTTTTATGTCTATTTGGTTCACTGGTTCCCGTCTAACTTCGGCTCTATAACTGGCTTGTTTTCTCGATTTCAGGATCCTGTATATTTCGGTGGTATTCAATTTCTCTGAGGTGGTGGGTGGTAATTATCCTTGGTTCAGTCTTGGATCTACTACCATTTAATTATATCTGCCATCCGGCCCTCATATCCACGTGAATTGGGGTCCTTGTACTCTGTCCCATATCTGGCTTACAAATTTTATATTTGTTGCACCACCTTTTATCCTGATTTGGATGAAGAAACAATGACGGTCCTTTCCTTATGCTGGATGTGGGTTTTATTTTTTGTATGCCATACATCCTCATGGTATGTGATTTTTATGATCCCTAGATTCAGGCAATTTTCTTCAGTACATATTCCTTTTTATTTCCATCTACCACTCTGACATCCCCTTTATTCCTGACACGGCTATCTCCTTTTGTCATTATATACGTTTTGGTTTGACATTCCATTTTGGGGGTATGGATGTGTTGGACTCTAACATGTCAACCCATGAAGCATTCATTCATTCCACCATGGATGTCGAGTCACATTTATTTCAATCAACTGGGGTAGATCACCAAGGTGGCAGATGGTCTATTGATGCTTGGCACACCATGGGTGTCGAGTTACATTTATTTCCATCAACTGGGGTAGATAGTTGAGGTGGCACACGTTCTCTTGATTCTTGGCACACTATCCCAGGCGATGTTCTAGTGCTAGATGGTGGACATGTGGCCCTTGATTTGCATGTTGTCGATCATGCGGGCTTTGAATGACGATCCAGGCATGGGTAAAGTTCTATCAGGACTACCATCCCGCCACCAGCTCTAGTTATTGAACATGAAATATTGATTGACCGTATAACCAATTTACATAAGCGTGATCTCGTCGGTTGGTGGCATTTTACAGAGCTAAGTGATTCTGATATGTGAATTTGGGTGGACAAAAAATGGAAAACCATTCTGGGCTACATTTCGACTGTGGTGCGGTTGCTACGAGGTTGGTACAACTTTCATTTTCTCATCTAGGATGATCTTTTGGAAATCAAGGCCATTCCATGGATTAATGGTAGAAATTTTTTGGGGCTTCACTCTTGGTATATTGGGTTTAATCCTCTTAACAATATGCCATAGAAAAATCTTATTTGGGTTAATATCCTCGGGTTTCCAATCGAATTCTGGACAAAGAAGTTTTTCATGGACATCAGAAATGCCATCAGTAAGTTTGTATATATCGATCCACGTGTTTGAAGGCTCTGAACAAAAGAGTCGTCTGGATATTGATAGATAAGGAATATCAAGGTTGATTTCCAGATCACATCGAATTGCATTGGGGGAGACTCACTTATCTCAACGTCTCAACTTATGAGGAGTACGTTTCAAATGCTCAAATTTTCACCATACTAGGCACCTCCTGTCCTGTCGCCATCACTGATCGGGTGGCCAACATCAATCTCATGGCTGGAATTGTTTTGGTGCGTTAGAGCAGTCACAATATGGTGATGGTCCTCCTAGCCAATATGGTGCGATGCAAAAACATGGGTATGATTCACGGTGAAATATAGGTATTCTACACGGCCCCTTTTCTATACGTCCCCTTGTTAAATGATCCTCAAATTATGGCTCCTCGCCCATCACTGTTTCATCATCCCCATTGTCTTCTATGAAGTCAAACATCCCTGTCGCAAATATTCCATCCCTATGTATTCGAAATACCCCTCCGGGAATCACTCCTCCCTATCATGACATCCTCGCCCCTTATTCATCACATGATGTTCCCTAAACCTCTCATATTACCTATGTACCTGCTCTGTCACCCTCACATTTTCCACAATGGTCACAGGAGCCTAAACATAACCTTACTCTGCCAAAGTTGCCACTTGCCTCCCCCACAAACTCTAATGGTAGTGATTTAGACTTTGTCCTTAAGAGAAAAACCTTGGACTTACAGACTCTCACTATACATAAAACACCTGGCTCCTCTTATCCCCACATCAGCCCTACCTCTGCCTGTAATATAAATATCCAACAAAAGAAAAATTGTTGTAGTTGACATTTCCTAGGACAACCTAGACCAATCCCTCTTAATTCCCCTATTGACCGATTCCTTGTTGAGGTTGCTATTGATGACATACCTTCTTCTCAGGCCCTTAGAGCACAAATGCCCACAAAGGGGTTATCATGACTTTCATCCTTTCTCTCAACATTCGGGGATTGGGGGCTGCCTCAAAATTTCTAGCCCTCTAGCAACTTTTGCTCTCTATTCATCCTTACATTATTCTCCTATAGGAAACCATGCATTATGTTCCTCATGTGATCTAATATATCTGGAAAATGTTCCATGATTGGCATATAGTTTCCATGACTGCTACTAGTCTATCTGGTGGTCTTGTGGCCCTATGGGACCCTCGATGGGTTAAGGTCAAGGCTTTCTCATGTTTTAATGGTATCCTGCTTGAAGGACATATTCATTGTCTAAGTGGGTGTATCCACAGTCTTAATATGTATGCCCCATATAAGAATAGGGTTGTTTTTTGGGATAAGTTGTTTTGTTCTGGGATAATGGAGCTGGTATCACTCATCATTGCGCAAGGCTTAAATTGTACTACTGGCTTCGACAAAGTCTTGGGTCAGTCCAGGAAAATTGACCCACTGGCGAGGTTGATCTGTGACGGGATTATGAAGCACAATTTTGTTGATATATGCCCTAAAAAGATGGTTCCTAGATGGGATAGTGGTAGAGTGGGATTGGCATATGCTGCAAAGTGGCTAGATCAATTTTTATTACATGAATAAGTGGTGGAGTGTCTTTGAGAAGTATGCATGAGTTAACAACAATTTTTTATTTGATCATCAACCCATTATTTTACAATGGATGAGGGTGGAGTTTAGATATGGGTTGCCTTTTAAGTTGAACTAGATTTGGTTGAATGATCCGGATTTCAATGCACCGGTGCGTTCTGTATGGACCCGTGATGGTGGTCGGGGGTCATCTCCCATGGTGCACATTCTGGATAAGCTAGAAATAATTTGTGGGGAGGTAAAAGCATGGCACAAATAGAAGACACACCAATTGCATAAGGATTTGCACTATATACAACATGAACTGGATGCTCTTCATCCCGAGTTGAATACACAATGTCTACTTGATTCAACTCGAAATCATATTCACGAATTAGAACTCAAAAAGAAGCAGATTCTATCTATCAAAGAAGCCTCCTAGCGCCTGAAGAGCAGAGCTTTATGGACTAGAGAAGGGGACCGAAACACTAAATTTTATCATCAATTTGCAAACCACAAGTGAAAAATAAATTCTAATTGGTATATTATTGATGGTGACGGACAACATTTTCAGTCGTAGGGGGATATTTGTATTGTTGTTGTCTCACATTTCCAGAAGTCTTATGGCTGTAATGAGGTTTTAGAAGCATAGGATCTATTATGGGGTGTGGATCTTTATCCCAACATGTTTGATGCTGATACAAATTCTGAATTTTTTAAAGTGGTCTCTCAAGGTGAGCTTCTTGAGGTTTTAAAATCCTTTAGGGGCAACAAGAATTCGGGCCCGGACTAGTGGACGATGGAGATTTTTACTCATTTCTTTGACCTCTTTAAAATTTAACTCCTTAACATGGTGGAGGAGTCGATGATCACAAGGGACATTCATAAGCATATAAATTCCACTTATATTGCTCTCACTCCCAAGCGGTGCCCATCTGTCAGTTTCTCAGATTACCGACCCATATCACTTTGTAATCTTATCTAGAAAGTCATATAAAAAACTATTGCTAATCGTATGAGTACATTGTCACGCTATATTTCTCCAGAACAATTTAGTTTTCTTTAGGACAAACAAACTCGTGATGTTGTTGCTATCACCCAAGAATGTATGCATTCGATTCACACAAAGCATCTAAATTCTACCATTATGAAGGTGGATTTACAGAAAGCTTATGACTGTGTGGACTGGGGATACCTCGACTGGTTCTTCATAAGATTGGTTTATAGCGCAGATGCATGGCATGGATAATGGCATGTGTTTCAAACATAAATTATGTTGTGATCATCAATGGATATCCAGCACATTCATTCAGGGCTGGTTGAGGGCTTCACTAGGGATGTTCACTTTCCCCACTCTTATTTATCTTGGCAATGGATGGGCTGAGTCTACACATAAATAAAGTGGTGTTGGATGGATAGTTTCAAGAACTGCACATGGTGAATGACATCAAAATTTCACATGGTTTCTTTGTTGATGATGTGCTTATTATGGGTATGTTAAACTGATCTGCATCGATGACTCTTTTTCATGTTTTTACTAAATTTGCTCAAGCCATTGGATTACATATGAATCTACAAAAGTTTATTATTTATCATGACATATGTGATATGGAAGTTATTACTTATATTAAAAGCCTATTTGGGATAGATACGAAGAATATGATTAGCGGTATGAAATATCTTAGCTACCATATCAAACCATGTAGCTACAAGATCGTCGATTGGAAATGGCTCATGGACCGTTTCTATAAAAGGATTTCTGGATGGGAATATATTTTCCTATCTCTGGGAGGTTGCATACTCCTAATATAGGTTGTTCTCTCATAGTTGGGGGTATATTGGGCTCATCTGTTTCATATCACCCACTCTATTATAAACAGTCTAAATAGAATTATGGCCAACTTCATCTGGAAGGGTAGCAGTCAATAAAATAAATTTCACTTGGTCAAGATGTCCCACATTACACTTCCAAAGCATATGGGGGGCTGGGTGATTTTGAATATTTGATGTTTTGGATGGTCTTTACTGCTGAAATGATTATGGAGGGGAATTTTCAGTGTTGGTACTTGGGATAAGATCATTAGATATAAATACCAAAAGGGGCATGGTTTTATGTTTTGGTACTGCATAGGAAGTACAGGTATCATGACGGGATCGACAATCTGGGTTAGTTTCCAAAAGATACGTAATTTTTTTTACAATATCTTGCTTGGTCTATGGGGTCGGGTCACACAATCCTCATTAGCGCTGATCATATTCTGGGTGCGAGAGTGGAATGCAACATATCAGAAGAGTTCATTCGATGCTTAAATGGTAGTGGTATATACATTTGGAGCCAAGTTTATCCACTTGGCGAGGTCCTTGTCTTTCTTGGAAAAGCGCACAAGAGTTGGGACTAGATGGGAAATTGGCAGTGGAGTGGAACCGGATATGTGATGGCATGAAACTACTTTGTTTATGTCATTAAGGGAATTGTGATCAACTTCTCTAGATGGGAAAGATAAAAGGTGGGGAATATCATGGTTGCCGATATATATATATAACACCCTCTGTGGTAGGAAGGTTTTGCCTGGGGGTATTCCATTATTTTATGGTTTTTGGAAGACTAAAATTCCCATCAAAATCATCCCTTTTTTTGGCTCGTTTACAAAATAAAAAATCTCACTTGGGAAAATCTCCAAAAGAGACAGTGGCGTGGACCCAGTATTTGTGCAATTTGCAGAATGGCATTGGAAAACAACAATCATATGTTTCTCAATTGTCTTTTCATGGTCTAGGTATGGGAAAAATTGGCAAATTATTTTCGTTTTCCTTATAATCATTTTGATAGCATTATGGATTGTATGAAATAGTGGAGTACATAGAAGCTAACATGGAGGATCATTCCCCAATTTTTTTTTTTTGGGAAATATGGAAATGGGAGAACAAATACATATTTGAAAACTCAATAGATAATTTCATGATAGCATATGAATGCACGATATCATGTCACTCTATGATTACTTCATTTGATAATAGAAATAAAAAAGAACAACGCAAGTGAACAATTGGAATGCAAGATTCACTAGAATGCGGGAAGCAACACAAATACAAGGGTTGAAGAAATGGCCCTCTAGGGCCTTAAATGGTTCACAAACTTCCTCAATATCCTTGACATCCATATTTTTGGGAACTCCAAGATTATTATTGATCATGTCAATGAATGTGCAAAAATCAACCAACAATTGCTCTTTGGATGGCTATAGAAAATCGACAATCTATGGACATAGTTCAGTAATTCAACAATTATGCACATGAAGAGAACACAACCAACTAGCAGATGAACTTTCAAAGAGGGGTCTTGAGGAAAACGTAGGTGGTATGCACATTGAAATCAATTTGGGAGACAATTTATTGGATGTTGGAGAATTTCCATTTTCTAATAATTTTGTGGTTTCTTTTTTGTATACTTGTGTCTATCTTTTACTTTTTTGTATCTACATGTGTCATAGTCCACATGTATATGATTATATATAAATGATGTAGGATACTATGGATCACTATGTATATCCTCATTGACTGCACTTCTGATGAGTTACAACTTTTTCATCCATTTCACTATATTTGCACCCTATTTTATATGGCTACATTACATTTAGGCCATAATCTGATATATGATGTATATAGTGCTATCTGTTTTTTTGGGATGAGAAGCATGCTTGCTTACCCAAATTGAAATATGTTGATATAACGAATGAAGCAGAATTCCAGCTGAATCCGAGCTCCAATGGCATTAGGGCAGTCTTGATAAGCCATCTGTAAGGCTTTAGCGGAACACTTTTGGCAGTCCCGCTGAGAGATGTCGGGCCGGCATTGTAGAAGGCCGTTGACTCCTCCATAAGAATATGTCGCGAATCCACCTCGTGGGGCAGCGGCCCTCACCAGGTACTCCAATACGGCGTTCACGTTCCTTTCATACGCACTGCCATTGCTGTATTTGTTTACGTTGCAGAGCCCGTAAATGAACGGATCGGATTTCGAAAGGGCAGCTGAAACTGAAATGGCATTAAGCTGGAGCAGTCCAAGTAAGAAGAATGCCATGAAACAGCAACGCCATATTATCACGCTTTCCATCTTTCCCATTTCCCAATAAGTATAGTGAATAAAAGGCTCTGTAATATTATTCGCTTTCTTGTGAATCTTTCCAAAATTGGGCAAATAATTTATAGGTGGAGAATGCTATCCGCAGGAAAGCCCATTAGTGGTGGATATTCACAAAAGTTCACTAAGTCAACTTCTAGAATAATGGCGAACAGCTGTTATGATGGTATTGGCGTGGACCGGATCTGATCAGATCAGTGGAGTGAATATGCGCAGCCGTTAAATGTGGCTGGCGTCTCCGATTTATTTGAGTTTTGAAGTGGTCGAAACGAGGGAGTGAACAAGTCGTAAGAACTACGGCTTTGAATAAATCTCTGTTGGCGTGGGCAGAGGCATATCATAATAGGCCGCTGAATATAAAATTAAACCGTGTCTGCTCTTAGACAGAGTACATTTTTTTAAATCGCTGCAGCAGCTTTCATAGTCCTGCACCAGGTTGTATGGATTAAGGGACCTGATTTGTGGGACCAAACTTTCACATAACCACTGAACCACAGTCTAAAGAATATTAATTACTTATTTTGGGGTTTACTATTCGTCGAGTTTTTAAATTTAAAGAGATTCAAGAATATAATTACTTTTTAAAACATTCAACTACAAAAAAATTTCCTTGATCCAGGTTAAGACGAACATTTTAATATAAAATGCTTATTCTTCGCCAATAAAAAAATTAACTTAGTTCTAAACTCCAATCCTAATCTAATTTGGAGAAAGAAGAAACATTATAAGTAAATGTGGCTAATATAAGCCAAAGACTTATGATTAATGTGATTATTATTATTACTATTAATTAATATTAATTAGTTAAATAATAAAAATTTAAAAAATAATAATATTGCTATAAATTAAATAATAATAGTAATTAAATAAATATTAATAATATTTGTAATTAATTAAATTAATAATATTAATTAATAATAGTAGTAATGTTAATTAATACTAATAATTAATAAAATATTTGTTACTTAATATTTTAGTAGCATTATTAATTAATAAATATTTCATTAATTAATAAACAAATAATTATTATTATTATTTATTAATATTATTTTATTAATATAAAATATCGATAAATAAAAAATTATTTATATATATAAATATTATAATCATGGGTTGACAATATTTGATCATGATTGATTTTTATATCAAGACAATCTTTCTCACAATGCAACATTCGATCATGGTTGGCTATGATTGACCATGCTTTATCGTGATTGATGTTATAAACTCAAGGGATTGATATTATAAACCCATGGGAATAATAAAGACAAGGGATTAATACTAAAACGCCAAGGGATTATAAACCCAAGGGGATAATATTAAACCCACTAGACTAATATTATAAACCCAAGGTATATAAACCCTAAAATAAAAATTATAAAGAGTAAAACAAACATGGATGACCATTGTTGACTGTGCTTGTTTTTCATATTGAGACAATCCTTGTCACAATGCGACATTGGACCATGGTTGACCATGCTTAACTATGGTTGATTTTGATATCAAAATGATCTTTGTCACCATGGTTGACCATGATTATTATATTGAGACAAACTTTGTCACAATGCAACATTAGACCATGATTAATCGTGGTTGACCATGATTGATTTTATAAAATATGGTTGACCATTGTTGATCATGATTGAATTAATAAAAAATGGTTTACCATGGTTGACCATGGTTGATATTATAAACCCAAGGAAATAATAAACCCTATAGATTAAGACTAAAAACTTAAGGGACTATAAACTTAAGTGAATAATATTTAACCCTAGGGATATGAACCCTTAGATTAATAAACGCAAGGGATTGATATTATAAAACGAAGGGATAAAAATTATAAACCCAAGGTATATAAACCCTAAAATAAATATTACAACCCTAAAATAAACATGATTTCTCATGGCTAATTTCTATATTGAGATAATCCTTGTCACAATGCAACATTGGACCATGTTTGACCATCATTGATTTTTATATCGAGACAATATTTGTCACAATGTGACGTTGTACCATGGTTGACCATAGTTGATTTTTATATTGAGACAATCGTTAACACTATACGACATTCAACCATGGTTGGCTATGATTGACCGTGGTCAACCATGATTGACCATGGTCAACCATGATTGACCATGATTGATATTATAAACCCAAGGCAATAATAAATCCAAGGGATTATAAACCAAAGCGAATAATATTAAACCCAAAGGACTAATATTATAAAGCCATGGTATATAAACCCTAAGATAGATATTATAAACAGTAAAATAAACATGGTTGACCATGGTTGATTTTCATATTGATACAATCCTTGTCACAATGCAACATTTGACCATGGTTGACCATGCATAATCATGGTTGCTTTTCATATCAAGATCATCTTTGTGACAATGCGACATATGACCATGATTGATCATGGATGACCATGTTTGATTTTATAAAACTCGTTCAACATGGCTTACCATGTTTGACCATGATTAGTCGTGGTTTATCATGGTTGACCATGATTAACATATTGAGATAATCTTTGTCATAATGCGACGTTGGACCATCGTTGAGACAATGATTAATTTTCATATTGAGACAATCTTTGTCACAATGTGATGTGGAATAATGGTTGTCTATGATTAATCATGGTTGACATTTTATAAAATATGGTTGGCCATGGTTGAGCATGATTGGATTTATAAAACATGGTTGACCATGGTTGACCATGATCAATATTAAAAACCCAGGGAATAATAAACCATAGGGATCAATACTAAAAACCGAATGGATTATAAACCTAAGTGAATAATATTAATCCTTAGGAATATGAACCCTTATATTAATAAACCCAAGAGATTGATAATATAAGCCCAAGGGAGTAATAAATGCAAGGGATAAAAGTTATAAATGGGAGATATATAAACATTAACATAAATATTATAAACCCTAAAAACATATGGTTGACCATGGTTGACCATGGTGGATTTCCATATTGAGACCATCCTTGTCACAATGCAACATTGAACCATAGTTGACAATGGTTTATTTTCATATCGATACAATCTTTGTCACAATGTGACGTTGGACCATGGTTGACCATGATTGATATTATAAACCCAAGGGATTGATATTATAAAGTTTCCAACGTGTTTCGAATTAGCTGGTGTGGTTCATCATGAGGACCAGATGAAGATGCAGATCATGGTAGAGGCTTAAATAAAGGCCGATGTAGAGACAAAAAGATTATATAACTCCTAGTTTATGAAAATTAATATTTTAATAATGATTATTAAGATCAAATAATATTCCTATAATGGGTAATATAATGGTTAGTTTAAGAATAATAATATTTTAATTTATAATAATAATTAAGAAAAAAATACACTAATATTAATTAATAAAGATAAAAAACATAAACATTAATAAGAAACAAATAATCCAAATCAATCAAATACAAGGAATAAAGTTAAAATAAATAAATAAATAAATAAAATAGAAGTCAAGACCTGATTAATGAGTCAACATCCTTCATATGTTCCAGGTGGTTAACTTCCCCGAAGGAAACTAGGCAACCACCTGTATGCATTATATTCAGACCAAAAATTGAAAATGTTCATCTCCTTGGTTCTATCATGTTTGCTCTTTCGAGCTCTACTAATTATTCTATCTTTTATTTTATGATAAAACATCCAATATCAGTTCTTTACTTCAAAAAACTAACCAAATGTCCTACTTCATCAGTCCTCATTTGAGGATATAATTAGGGTAGGCGCCATGGCACTTGTACCGAGAGTCTCGTTCTTCTGCTCCAGTACCCATTTCATCTCCCTCAGCATCTGTTCCATTTTCCCTAGTATGAGATTATTGCGAGAGGCCTAAATTTGAAGCTCGGCAATTTCCTTAAGGTGCGTTGACTTTATATTTTTCAATTCTTCCTATGTCTGGCTCCTTAACTGCTCATCCCAAGGGAATATAAGCCCAAGGGAGTAATAAATGCAAGGGAGAAAAGTTATAAACCCAAGGTATATAAACCTTAAGATAAATATTATAAACCCTAAAAACATATGGTTGACCATGGGTGATTTCCATATTAAGACAATCCTTGTCACAATGCAACATTGAACCATAGTTGATCATGATTTATTTTCATATCGATACAATCTTTGTCACAATGCGACATTGGACCATGGTTGACCATGATTGATACTATAAAACCAAGGGATTGATATTATAAACCCAAGGGATTAATATTAAAACCTCAAAGGATTATGAACCGAAGGGAATAATATTGAATTAATTTAATATTGTTAAATTAATCTATAATGGTTTTATTATTATTATTTATTAATTTTGAATGATTGAATTATTTAATGAATTCATTAATAATGAATGAAATATAAATTAATGAATTAATTACTATTAATATTTATTAATTAATAATGCTACTAAATTATTGACTAACACGTTTATTAAGAAGTGTTTTTCGGTAGAAATCACATAGGAGAAAAAGTTTCCAACGCGTTTCGAATCAGCTAGTGTGGTTGATCATGAGAACAAGATGAAGACACAGATCATGGTATAAGCTTAAATAAAGGCCGATGTAGAGACAAAAATATTATATAACTCCTAGTTTATGAAAATTAATATTTTAATAATGATTATCAAGATCAAATAATATTCCTATAACGAGTAATATAATGGTTAGTTTAAGAATAATAATATTATAATTTAATAATCATAAGTATATATATATATATATATTATATATATATATATTATATAATATATATATATATATATATAGACACACACACACCTTATATTAAGAAAAATCCAAAAAAACATAACATAAATAAGAAACAATAAGTCCTGGTCAACCAAAAAAGCAACGTGGTAAAAAAAGAAATATATATAGTCCTATAACAAAAATAATAATTAAGAGAACTAAATTAAAAAAATAATCAAAAGGGATGGAAAATTTTATTTTATTTTTATTTATTTTTAAGGGAAGAAAACGGATCAAGAAAATATTAACATTAAATGCAAATACCTATATAGAAATAAAAAAAATCGTAAATAGAAACGTCAAACCCTAAAAAATAAAATAAAATCCGCAAACATAAACAAACTAGGAGGACAAGGCAAGGACCCAAGTTATGCTAATATTCCAACCATCATCTCTATGTAAATTATTGGGCCTTTTTTTATTTCCAAGGCCTCCCTAAATTTACAATGATGGAAATGACTAACCTTGGCAATGACATGGGCATCCTCAATGCAAATGTGTTGCCTAGATTTTTTTGCATGTTCTACCAAAGCAGAGGAGCGGGTCCTGCCATGTTTGATGTCAGCTGCATGCTCGTGAATCCTTTGATTAATCAAGCAGCCAATCTCACCAATTTAGGGAGTCCCACAAGAGAAAGGCATAACATAAACACCTTTCATATTTTTGAGGTCCATAGGGTCTTTAACAGATCTTAGGGAGATTTAGACGGTATTTAGAGGCCTAAAGGTTGAAGGAACCTTATGCTTCTTTAGTATCCTCACAATCTTGTGCGTAGTTCCTTGGATAAAAGGGAGATGAACCCCAAAAAAATGATCCTTGGTTTATTTCTTAGCCTTAGGACCTTTTTTGGCTTTGATGAAAGCCTTAGTACATTGGTGTCTACTAAACGTATTATTAAAGAAAACACTCAAGAAGTGTGTTTTCTCCTCATTGATATGGCTATCATTAGAAACCCTTAAAGCTCTAGTCGCTAAAGTATTAAGAACACCAAGGTTTTGAGCTAAGAAATGATAAGAATTAGCATGAAGATATTGCTCTGTGTTAGTTTTCTTCCATTACAGGAATATTATTTGGTCTTAATAATCATTATTAAAATATTACTTTTCATAAACTAGCTACCATATGATATTTTGGTTTCTACATCACCCTCTATTTAAGCTTGTGCCATGATCTGCATCTTCATCTGGTCCTGATGATGAACCACACTAGCTGATTCAAAACGTGTAGGTAAAATTTCCTCCTATGTGATTTCTACCAAAAAAACTCTTCTTAACGCAATATGCATCACAAAAACCTAAATTCAGAAAATAACACATATTTATTAATTATTAGTATTAACAATATTACTATTATTAATTAATATTGTTATTTAATTAATTACCAATATTATTATTAT
>APFE030550664.1:0-47195 GCA_000404065.3 Pinus taeda
TATATTTATATTTTTTTTTTTCCCCTGGAAAAATCAGTATATTTCATTGATAATCAGTATTACATGAGAGCCAGTTTTACATGATGTTCAGTACTTCTTATATTGCACTACCACGCAGGGTATGCTGTCAGTGTACTATCAGTGTGTTTTTTCCATCAACTGAATTTCAAAATAAAAGCAGTAAATTTCAGTCTATGTCTGTATTGCTGTCTAATATATGTATTATATCATCTAAGGTGCTGCACGCTGATCCAGTGTAGGGTACTCTGGATCAATATAAGGCTGGTGGTAAAAAATCTGCTCCTGATGATTGTTGATTTCCTTGATTTCCCATGTGCCTCTGTTCATCAGAGCGGCTTCCTTGGAGAGCTTATCGGCACTCCTATTATGCTCCCTGAAGATGTGTGTGATGGATATATGGTTAAATGCCGATTTGAGATTAAGAGCATCATGAAGGATAGTGCTGAGTGAATGCCTGTGACAATGTGCATTGCCATTTATCCAATTAATGATGAGCTGTGAATCCCCGAAAATGTTAATGTTCGCACAATGGTGTCTCAGGGCGAAGTGGAGAAGGTGGCGCAGGGTAGTGAGCTCGGCAAAGTTATTTGATCCAGCTCCCAGGCCTGCTTTGATTCTGAACTGATGATGATTGCTTATATGAAGGATAAAGCCTCCCCCACAGCTGTTAGTGTTGGCAGCGCCATCGAAAAATGCCCAAGGCATAGTGGAGTCGATGGATGGGGGTGGTCCTGGTACACGAGTTCTATTAGGCAGCGGATCAGGCAATTCAGAAATCGCAGCAGTAATATGTGCCTCTACCATGGGCCAGAGAATGGGTTTGCTTTCAAAAATGCATGAGTTTCGTGATTTCCAGATTGCCCAATTTACAATGATGGGCAGGTTTATCAGTTTCGATCCACTGTTGTTCTTTTCCCATTCCGTCCAAGCCGAGATCATATCCGGTCCGTTCCAATCACCAGCAAATCGATTGTGAGTTTTAATGTTGCTCCAAACGGCCCTGGTTGCGCGGCACTGTAAAAATAAATGAACAATTGATTCCGATTCGGCTTTGCACAATACGCACCAGCTGGGTCCATGGTGCCCCCTTTTCATGAGCTGGTCACCTGTGGGGACTTTATTCCGCAGAATGCACCAGCTGAACAGTTTAGATCGCGGAGATGCGGATAACTTCCAAATGTGCTGCCACCATCTAGCACAGTCATTTGGTTTTTTCCCCTCCATTAGGTGTATGTATCCATCCTTGGGTGTATAAACACCGTGTTCTGCTTTGTGCCATATCAGTTCGTCTGGGCCATCTGTGATATGGATATGCGCTTCTGATAGAGCCTCTCTGTAATTGCCCCATGTCTCATGCCATCTCAGAGGGATATTCAATTGAAACGTCGTTTTCCATACCTGTTGGAACATATCCAATCGAACCGGATCCTCTATTTGAGATAAGAAATTAATGTTATGGGTTGTAAGGAAGTCGATGAGTTCTAGAGGGAGTAAGTGTCGACCGCCACATCCGGACCAGGGATCGAGCCCAATTCTAAAGTTGTTACCTGCTTTGATACGCCATACCAAATTATCTCTGACGAGGGGAAATGAGTGAAGAAGTGCCTTCCAGACCGAGGATATGCCTGTATTATTCCAATTCGGTAGTCTAGCCCAGTCAAGAATGGAGAGAGGCCAAATGTATTTGTGGTATGCGATCGAGGACCATAAACTTTGAGAAGTCAGTAGCGCCCATCCCATCTTTCCAGCTAGTGCCTTCGCAAATGTCGGGAGCTCCTTTAATCCCCAACCGCCCCATTTTTTTGGAATAGCAATCTTGTGCCACCCAATCCAAGCAAATGTGCGTTTGTCTTGGCTTCCTGCCCATAGGTATCTGCAAAAGAGCTGCTGCAATTTGGCGAGAATGTTACGAGGGATCCAAGCCATTGCCATCCAGAACACAGGGGTGGCTTCGAGGAAAGATTTTATGAGGATTAATCTTCCTGCCCTGGAGAGGTACCTGTGACTCCAGCAAGACAGCCTCTTCTCGATCTTTGATACTAACCAAACCCAATCCGCTATTTTTTGACAGGTCGGCTTAAGCCAATATCCCAGGTATTTGAGCCCCCAGTCCAGTGGCTGAGTGCTGTAAGGGAAAGCCGTGCTAGCGAAGAGGGATTCATTTACAGAAGTTCCTGTCAAAGTGATAGAGGATTTTGCAGCGTTTACTACCATTCCCGTAGCCTTGGAGAAGAGAGCTAGGATGTGAGAGAATGCAGTAGAATCATGAATGCTGCCATCCAACATTATAAGGACATCATCTACGAAAAGAAGATGGGTGAGGTAGCAAATGTCTGATATTTTAAGTCCCCTGATGGTTCCTTCCCTTCTGGCCGAGATGAGAAGTCTGCTCAGAGCTTCAATGACCAAGAGAAAGAGAAGAGGCGAGAGTGGGCACCCCTGGCGAAGCCCTCTTTCAGAGTGGAAGAAATGAGAGGCGGATCCATTAATCAAGATGCTGAAGGTGGGAGAGGATATGCAGGCCATGATCCAGTTGATGAAAGGGATCGGGAAGCCAGTATGAATAAGGATCATTTTGATGTACAGCCAGCTTACCCGGTCAAATGCTTTGGATAGGTCGATTTTCAGCAGAATACAGTGGAGACGTTTGGTCCAGATGGAGTGGATAGCCTCTTGTGCCGAGCCAATAGCTTCATGGATTTGCCGATTTTCTAAGAAAGCAAATTGCTGGGGAGATATATGCCGGGAGAGTATGGGCTTTATCCGATTTGCAATAATCTTTGAAGTGATCTTGTAGAGCACATTACAGAGGGAAATGGGGCGGAAATCATCAAAAGAGGAAGGATGATCAGATTTGGGGATAAGGGCAATAAATGTAGTGTTGATGGCATGGTACATGCTTCCAGTAGTACGGCTTTCTTCTACCACCTTAAGAATGTCCTCAACAAGAAGATCAAAAAATGATGCAAAGAACTCGATTGTCTAGCCGTCAGGGCCTGGGCTTTTCTCCTTTTTGAACCATTTGATCGTGCTTTCTAGCTCAGCCATCGTGACAGGTGCTTCTAGGTCTTCTGCATCCTCCTCTTCGATAAACCGAGGGAAGTGACCTGCCACATTGATTATTTCTGCAAGATTTGTGTCTGCCGGGTTTTTGTAAAGATTTCTGAAGTATGAGGTCCCCAGGTTCGAAAGTTTATTGAAAGTGTCCGCCATGCCTCCCTCTGGCAGAGGAAGGTTCCAAATGGTGTTTGCCACCTTCCTCCCCTTTGCGAAATTATGAAAAAATCTTGAATTTTCATCTCCCGCTTTCAACTAAATGGCTCTGCTGCGTAGCCTGAGAGATTCTTCCCTGCCTTTAAGGATGATATTCTTTTGGTTCTCCAGTTCCACAAGCGTGTTCTTGTCCTCCTGGGATATGAATCCTAAATTTCTTTCATCCAGTAGATTTTCCAGATCCATTTCTATCTTTGCGAGGCGCTCGTCTTCCCCTTTCTTTTTCTCCTTTGCCCAGCTGATCGCTAGGTGTTTTAATTCAGTGAGATTTTTGACAAAACCCCTGGCAAAGGAAGGTTCTCTGTCGATGGGGTGTGCTTTCCAATATGAAGTGATCATTCCATTGAAGCTGGGGTCTAGAAGCCACTGATGGTTGAATTTGTAGGGGGCCTTGGGTTTCTGATGAGGCCCAAGGATTTCCATGGCAATAGGGTGATGATATGATAAGCCCCCAGTACATACCCACTGTTTAAATGATTGCAGCCGATGGACCAGCCGTCCTTTCATCAGAAATCGATCCAACCTTCTGGCAAGTGCAGCATGCCCTGTTCTTCTATTTCTCCATGTGGGCTGCTTCTTCTGAACAGGTATATCTATAAAGTCATGCTGCTCGAGTAATCCACTTATGTAATCTGAGATGGGATCTCTCTGTGCTGCAGCTCCCCAGGATTCAGAGAATCCTATGGAAAAGTTCAGATCACCTCCAATTATGGTGGAATCGGAGGCAAGGAGATTTTTACTGAGGAGGTTTCTCCAAAAGGGGTCCCTATGGTGACAAGGCCCGTAGATATTAACGATTCTCAGTGGGCTTCCAAGTTCACTGCATAAGATATCAGCACCAAGAAACCCCTGTCCGCCCCAAGAAGAATCCAATTTGATAGTAGTGGGGTTGTAACCAAACGCCAGACCCCCAGACCTGCCCACAGCATCCGCGGCAATATAGTTCCATTTTGTTCCAACTGTAGATAGAGCACGAATGCAGTCTTCTGAGGATCCAAGCGTTTCTTGTAGGAGGATGATGTCCGGGTTCTCGACTTCAAAAATTCGTTTGAGTGCTAACCTTTTTGGGGAGCTAGCCAATCCCCTACAGTTGTAGGAGATAACTTTCATGGTGAACCAGCTTTGGGGGGGTGTTCGGCTCTAAGGACCCCAGTAATAGTAGCTTGACACCTGGCGGCAACCTCTGCGCTGGCGTTTTTGATAGCTTTTGATAGGTATGTTTTGCGCCCACGGGAAGATGAGAGACCAGGATCAAGTGGAACGATGCCCAGACCCGCAGATGAGGGAGGATCCTGTCGATTCGATCGGGGACGAAGCGAGTAAGGATGAGAGGGGTTAGATTTTGAAGAGGGAGGCGAGGAGGGCGAAGAAGGGAATGGTAGTGAGGGCGGACCAGATGTGATAGCGGGCGGCGGAAGAGGGATTTTACAGTGATTCATAGTGCTTTCAGTGGATGAACAATGCACAGATGTTTTAGCGGATGTGGAAGGGATAGAGGTAGGATGAGAGACTGGAGCACTTGAGTCCGCTGCAACTGTCAGATCTATATTCATCGGTGGTGGCAACATGTTCCTTTGCTGCATATTCTCTGGCGGTGGCGGATTAGGTGCAGGCTTTTGAAGAGGCGATCGTGTTTCAATTGTGCGATCCGAGGTCCTAGAAGGAATCGATGCAGGTGCATGGTCCTTTCCAGCTGATGGGCGGGTCTGTTTTGGCATCCCTTTCTGGCAGGTGACCAGAGGGCAGTCCTTATAAACATGCCCAATTTGTCGGCATTTGTTGCATCTGAATGGTACCCCTTCGTAGTCCAGAGGCTGTACATTGCGATAACTCCCCCATCTCAGAGTCATCTTTCCCTCCAATCCCTCCCTAGTATCCAGATAGACCAGTATCCTCGCCATGATCTTTTTATTTGTATCCTTGTAGGATCGATCATGATCCAAGTAGGTCCCCAAGGCATTCCCAATTTTGATGAAAGCTTCCTCAGACCAATATTGGATCGGGAGACCCGGCAAGCGAACCCAAATAGGACCCGCGCCTATCTGCTCTCGTTCAGGGTCGAAGAGGGGACTCCATCTCTTCAGGAGTACAGGAGCTGATTCAATGTGCCAAAATCGCGCCAGCACTGTATTGGTGTGCTCCTCTTCTGCAAAATGAATAGAAAACCATCCCCTCGGTAGTTCAATAACCTCTGGCATAACTGTGAACATACCTCCCCAGTTTTCATTTGCCCAAGCCTTTAATCTTTCAGCCGAGAAAGATCTCCCGCGAATGTGCCCGACCAAAGTCGTGCGAGCCAATACCAAGGATTCTTCAAAATCTGTAGGATCGCTGATTTGTACTGAGATATCCTTAGCCGTTTCCCTGACACACTTTGATTTTTTTCCCTGACACACTTTGATTTTTTTGATCTCAAGGCGGTAGGGTTTTCAGCGCGGGGGGATGATCTAGGATACCTGGGAGAGCGATTTAATGCAAAGGGGATTTGGGTCGGCTCTCTGATGCTGCCCAATGATTTAGTGACCGGCGAATTGGGAGAGGTTTGTCTCAGATCCGAGACATCCACAGAGAGGATCGGGTGGATCAGGGCAGGGGCGGAACCGACAGATGCTGAGGGGAGATGAGCATGAGAAATATTCAGTTCAGGGGCTCCCAGCCTGCGAGGCGGTGAAGGAAATTCAATGGTGAAGTCTTCAGTCGCATGGGATAAATGCTGAGAGGCGGAAACTGAGGGTAAGGGCGGATCTTCAGACGGCAAAGGTGGGAAGGGTGAAGATATGGGTACCCTCGTTGCAGAAGAAATGGCGGAATAGCACCCAGAAGTTGCATGAGAAGAATAACCGAAGATATCAACCCCCTCCAATGGATCGACAGAGTAGTCGACCATCTCGATTTCCTCGCTATTCTCCATCCTAGCCAATTGTATCCGGAGTCTGTCGGTGTCAGGACTGAAATCGCCGAATAACCAATAGTCTAGCTGATCAGATGGAACCCCGATTTTGCCCTAGATTCCTGCGATCCTGATTAACAACTACATACATATATTATACTATAAACTAAACTAAAATAAAATAAATAATACTTATATTTCTCTATATTGAAATCGGGATGAATGAAGGTGTGCTCTATATTGAATTGAGGATGCATGATTTTTTATCAAATTTTATAACATGGATGGCTAAAATGTTAGTTTAAATTTTAAAGAAATATGCCGGAATATGCTTTGTCTAATACATTAATGAATCGATGAGAGTGACTTGAATATTGATGGTTGAGCATTACACTGGTATTTAATTAATAATTTAATAAAATCAACCTGGCCTTCTCCGTGGCCACGTTGTGAATACTCACGGGTTACAATTTCATGGCCATTGTGTCGCATTAACAGATTTGGATTCATTGGCAAGCAGTGGGAGCGCTTGCCAATGAAAATACATTTTGTTATGCTATCGAAATATCATGTGCAAGATGAGTTTCAGATTTGTGACCACCTGAGAAGGTTTGGGTGGATCGTGCAGGCAAACAACCATGGCTCCAGACATGCAGCACGTCACCCTTTGCGTGTGATGGTTAGCGAAGATTTCAACAACTCGTTCATGACATAGAGAAGGTGTTGCAGAAATTTGGCGCGCAAAATACTATTTCTATTTATTGAGCGGATTATTATCCTTCATCTTAATTCCTTGCCAGTGTAGGGTTTATTGAAATTTAAACTCTGTAAACATTGGTGAGTGCAGAATGCTTGTCCAATTAAAATGGTGTTGAGGATTTCTGTAGGTAATTTTATGGCTTTTTTTATTCAAAAAATGATTTGCGACGAACAATAACTGCTAGAATATTTATCTGTATAAGTTTATGAATTGGAGAATACAAACCTTTAAATTTGGGATGATTATAGAAATGAAACCTTGAACATTTTTTTTTCTCATAAACAAATTTATAAATATTATTCTTTCCCTGTAAATGTCCTTACCAGTCTTTACAGGAGCACAAATGTCCTTACCAGTCTTTACAGGAGCACATTGCCTTTGCAAATGCAAAACTTGAAACTTATATATTGTGCTTCACTATGCACAATAGGTATTAGAACCATCTGTGGCTACCATGAGAGATGATATCAAAAAACTTTTCAACGAACAATTTCGACAGAATTTTAAATGATATTTGATGTACAGCTTGTATTTCTCATTTAAAACATCAAGGATTTTAATGGCTCGAATGTATTTTGGAATTTAGAGAATCTAACTGCTTGAAATCAATGTGCCATTCTATTTTAATACTTCGAATATTTGTGCATAGGGGATCCAAAAGTTATGCATTACAATTTTAAGCCGATTGATGGTGACATAGTTATACGTTTACACGTAATTATATTGTATCATAAGGGATACAACATAAATAATAATGATTAGTCAAATTCAAAGTTTTTTTTATTAATTTTGTTGTTAAGCTTTATGCCATTGATGTATATTTATAGGTTTATAACAACTATATTTATTAATAGGTTTATAACAACCATATTTATTAATCTGATTTTTTTGTCTATTAAAATATTGAATTTATATTATTGGAAAGAAAAAAAGTATATTCAAATTTTTATTACTGTGTTTTGTTTCACTTTGACTAGATTTGTTGGTAAAAAGAGTTGAAATGCAAAGTAGAAGATTTAACTAGTGGTACCTTATTTCCAGAAAACTACACAGCCATACAAGTCAAACAACTCACAAAATAAGAACACAACTTATCACGTTCATATCAAGGTGGCATACTCGGTGCATATTTGCATAAGCTGGTTGCTCCCTTTGTTAATGTTGATGATATTCAACGTGCTCTAGTGGGGCTTCAATCTCCTGCATACATTCATTTGTTAGTTGTTGTCTTCTACAGACATTTGCCCATTCTTCCAGGATTTCCTTTTGAGTGAACTGAATATCATTCCAATAGGCCACATTTTTATTTCAATCTTCGCACTGATGGTCACTAAGGATATCTAGGTTGGTTTGAATACCTTCCAGTTGTGCAATAATTAATTCCAAAGAGGCCGCTGAACAACATGACTAGGAGGCGGAGCAAGATTCTACAATAACTCTTCCTCCCTAACAAAGCTCGCTGAACAATCCTCACTAGAAGATGAGATTCCAACCCCTTTGACATTTATATGGCCACGGTATCCACCCCTCTACAAGGTCTGCATCTTTGTCTCGACATACCTGTAGGAAAATAAAAAATCCCAGGCAGACCAAGACCCCAATTCAGTAATCGGTTCAAATTACCATGACACAGTAATGGACAAATGACCCACAACGAGACAACATGGTAACCATGGTTCAAGTTTACAACTCCACCACACCAGGACTAGACTGCCATGAGCCTTCGGGCACAACAAAGTTAAATCAACCTAGAGAGAGCACATAACCCCGAAGATTTAACATTATACTTCCCATAATCCAGGAATGGGGATCTCCCAGGCCACTAGAAACCTCCTAGCCTAAAAATAAAGCTCTCATGAGGCACAAAGACTAAATTTATCTTCCACCCAAGTCCCTAACCTACCTCTGACCGAAGACAACTTGGAACCTCAGACGAGAGAAAAAGGGCACAATTGAAAATTGTTCAAAAGTCATAATTTCATATTTCTCTCCCAAGGATCCAGGGAACCATATAGGTATCATCAATTAATTGCTACTTCCAACATCCCTCAGTGTCATTGTCCCAAATCCCAGTCCTAAGTTTTCTGAAAGCAAATAACTTAACCCAGCAAGTCCACCCTTTCACATGAATGATGGCCCTAAAAAAACAATAGAAAGGTAATCGAAGAAAACGAGCAAACACCAACCTAAGAGACAAAGAATTACCCAAATTCACCCGCCTAGAGATTTCCACCAACACATAAGGAAGGAATCTGACAGATGAAGGAGCAGCTCTCCATAGAGGAAGCAAACGCCCACCAATGGAAATTCACCTGACCTCGACACACATAGATCCTAGACAAAGCCCGTAGCATAGAACGACACACAGGAGCCGATTGTACCAGTTAACTCATCACCACCCCGATCTTTCGGCTTTCGCGGCAAGCCTGAACAGTAAGTGCAACAGCTACCATCTTGCCTGACGTTTCTTCTGATTTCCCACCGCAAACAAACAATAATCATCCCTCTCCTGAACAGACGGTATACGCCTTCCTTCTCGAGAAACCTCCTTTGTTAGGCAGAGGGCCACACACTTGTTTGCATTAACCCTCACATGGAGAATAACTGGTTGTGGGTGGGAATCCCAACACCCCCTCGATTGCAGGTCAGTCACCCCATCGAGGGTGGTTGTGGTACTTATTATTTGAATTGATCAAATGTATTTGGAATTTATTTTTTGTAGAATTGATAAAATGTATTTTGAATGGAATTTATTTTTTCTAATTTTGGTTTTCAGGTGTAATCCAATAGAATGGAACATGGAAAGAGAATATAATTCCAACATATTTGGACTAAATTTTAATTGAATTCTCTATCATTACAAGTGTGAAATGTATTTTTAATTTGGAGTTGTCTATAATGAGACTTTTTGGAGATTCCAGTGACGGAATCCGGCGGAAGAAATGAGGTTAAATCTTGATTTTTAAGCAGTTAAAATGGTTTTTTAACTGCATATTTGGATTCAGCGCCCTGAAAAACCCCTGGGAGCCATTGATTGTGCAGAAACTAGCTATCAAACTTGGGATTCCAATGAATTGCTGCCGGATTTTGACCGGAAAAATCCACCGGAAAGGCTTTCAAAAAGTCGCTTTATAGACTGCTGCTTTTTAATTTAGTTTAATTTTTGTAATTTCTAATCTTCTTTAATAAGAAAATATGGAAAATGTCTTAGATATAAACATATTTATACTTAGATATAAACATATTTATATATATCATTATAGATAATTTTAAATACGGATCTAATTTTTTATTGACAAATTTTTTTATCGACCTACATTAATATTCCAGACTAAAAGATTAATATTCGTAAACAAAATTCACGAGTGAAATACCATTGATATAAAACCAACACAAAGTTTCCCTGACACCAGTAAAGCCCATTGTTGTGGATCAACCTCTATTTTTCGGAGAAGTAACTGAAAACTTCACATAACTGTAATTGTATTGCCATGGATCGCATGACATGATACTGTCAGATGTCCAGCAATTCCATTTACTTTCCCGATTCCACGGCAGATTTCTCAACATTCTAAGAGCCGTGATCATTATATATTGATGTTGGCTCTTTGTTAAGGGGCTTAGAAAGTCAACACTTTTGTGTGTTTCTTGGCTGTGATTAAATCTAGCGATGTGTCTGTTTACTAATACATGCGTTCGGTGTAATCGCAATCTTGACTCCAACAAGTGGTATCAGAGCCAGAGGTCTCGAGTTCAAAACACACTGGGCTCGCGTGTTGGAGGAGATTGTTGGTTCCCCGTTAATGGCCGTGTAGAAGTTCAATGCTCCCCGTGTGTTTCGGGGCATGTGATTAAATCTAAGGATGTGTCTATTTAATAACACCTAGGCATATGATTAAATCTAGCGATATGTCTATTTAATAACACCTACAGATTTTAGTGTAACGGCAATGGTAACTCCAACCATTAAAAGATACCCAATCCCTGCGCAAAAAATACTCGATGTTCACGCTGCAAGTCTCATCATGCATTTCAAATGATGAATTAGGGCTTTCCCCAACAATCCATATCGAATTATGATTACATATCGAGTATCCTAGTTCAGTACCCAGGGAGACGAAACTACTATTCCTCTTGTGGCAACAATTAATTTCCTCCTGGCAACAATTAATTTCCTGCTCGAGGCTTGCCATGATATCCAGCACAATGAATTTTGGGCAGTTTCTAAATTCTGAGCACTAATATCGTCATCGTCTGCAAACAAAAAACGGCTAGCACAACTAGGAAGTCCGCATCACATAACGAACTGTTGTTGATTCTGCTACAGAAACGCTTGGGTGGATTCGTCCTCGTAATTTTCTTCTGTGCTGTGCTTGTATTGGGCCTGCATGCTTCTTTAACTTTTAAAAATTTTAATCTCAAGATAACACAAAGATAACAGCTCAAGAAATTTCTTTGAAAAGCCGCTTAAAAGCTTTGACGTAAGAGAGACTCGTTCTGTTTTTCTGGGTTGAGAAACTCTAGAAAGCCGCGTTGTAGAATGCATGGAAGTTGACTACAGCAGTAGGCCAAAGCTATTTTGAATGTCGGCTTCCCTGTGTTATACGGCGAACCCTAAGCTTGGAGACGGTCTTCGTAGGAATTTGAAAAATATTTCACGAGCAAAATGCACAGGGTTTTGACAAATTGTTTTGGAGGGCAACTTTAAATCTGAGCCATATTTGATGGGTCAATTGCCAACAATGACCCAAGAGAATTAGTTACATATCTGGTTGTTGAGATTTTCCTTTTGAGATTTTCCTTTTGAAGTGAAATAGGCAAAAATCTTTGTACGTGATAACAATAGACATTTTGTTGCTAGATAGATTAACTCCAGTTTGTTGAGAGGGAGTTAATGCATCCTAAATTTAAGTTGAGAATATTTATGAGGTAGTTAGATCCTCTCTGCTATATAACAGGTACCCATTCGGATGGTTTGCTAAGAGGGTGAGAGTTTTGTAAGGTTTTCATTATGTAATCTCCTCTTTTGATTAATAAATTGCGGATGACTATGTTGTGTGGACGTAGCCCAAATTGGTTGAGTAAACCATGTTAAATTCTTATGTTTTATGTGTTTGATTTATTCTGATGTTCCAACAACTGGTATCAGAGCGCGTTGGAGGAGCGGCACTGCCAGAGGTGGAGCGCTAAGACGTGGAGCTGCTGGTGCGCTGGTTAAAGATCTGATCAGCGCGGAGTGCTGGCTGCGTGGAGTGCTGGCTGAAGCCTGCGTATGACCAAACCTGGTATGCAATGCATTTGGAGCACGGAGAGCGTATATATATCAACGTAAAGTGCAGCAATAACGCCGGTGGAAACCAGTGGAATGTGGACTTCCATTGAGCAACCAGAAAAGTCTGTGAATTGAATGTATGAGCGAATACGGAGTGAGCAAACTTTTGCCCGGCGAATTGCTGAGCTACGCAGTAGAGGAGTGGCGCATTGCTGAGCTGAGTTGCTGGGCGCACGAGTGTATACACATACTACCAGCGCCGTGTGTGGGTGACCATACAACATTTCAGGCTATCGCACTCACCTACTTTTCAATTGAAAACGGTAATACACACCTACTTGTGGTTTAATTGAGAACGTTAATAAGTTGCCTTCATCATTACATCACAAATTAAAGGTTCATATCAAACCAAAGAATTAATGGATTCAAGCGAGTTTAGGCCAGAATTATGTTATTATTGATATTTTTCTTTTAATAATTGCTGGTACTCGTAAAATCCGAACAACATTAAAAGTCCACGAGGCATTGCTGTTATCGGATTTTGAAATAGCTGCTGGATTTGCTGCAAATTGGTTTTTTTTTTTTAATTGCTTTCATATTGTGAATTGGTATGTCAACCAACATCCCCAAAGAAAAACAAATAGTAGAAATCAATTCATAGGACTGAGCTGTGAACATTAATGGTTGGTTTGACCAATATATGCGAATGTGGTTGGTTTGACCAATATATGCGAATGTTCAAGGGCAACGGATTACCTCAAAAAAAAAAATTGTTGTTTAAATGGGCATTGTTGAATTAAAAAGCAGCAATTTTTTCTGTGAAGTATAAAGGGCAGATCTTTTTTTTAAGGCAAAGGCAGAAAGGTATAGGCAGTTTTTTTTATTGCTGGTATTTAAAGTTGGATATTGGAGATTATTGTGTTTTTTGTTGATACAAAATGACGAAAATTCAGAGTGCCCAGTGTGAAATTGAGAAATTTAATGGCAAGAATAATTTCGAGATGTGGAAGGTGAAGATGCATGATTTGTTTGTCCAACATGGCGTGGCAAAGGCGTTGTTGGGCAAGTCCAAACAACCTTACAACATCACAGATAGTGAGTGGGCCCAGATGGATGAAAGAGTGATTAGTGCTATTCCATTGTGTCTAGCTGATGATGTCTTGTTTAATATTGTGTCGGAGACAACCGCTGCTAGTTTGTGGACGAAACTAGAGAAACTGTACATGACCAAATCCTTAACCAATAGGATTCTCTTGAAAGGACAGTTGTACGGTTTGCGAATGAAGGAAGGTACATTGATTGCTGATCATTTAAATGCTTTTAATACTCTTCTTGTGCAATTACAAAGTATAGATGTAAAAATTCCATCCGAGGATAAAGCTTGGTAGAATTTAATCTCTCTCAATGCTTGGTAGAATTGCGGTTAAGATAAATCTATGCTAGTTGTAATTATTATTATTCTCATCATCATTATAATCATCACTATCATTATTATCATTGTCAATCTCCTCTCTATCCATATAAACATTGTTAGTGTCATTGTTGTCATCATCATTACCAATTTTTCCACTACTACATTGACTACACCCCTAGATCTATTTAAACCTTCTCAAGTTTTATTCCAAAAAAAAATTTGCACCAAGAAATTTAATTTCTCTAAATGCACATTCTCTCTGTATATAACATAATTCTGGATAATTCTAACAAAAATATATATAAAAATAAAATATATCACTCATTAAAATTATTAAATTATTAATAATAACAATATAAAATACATACCATGCAATGCAGTGCAGTGCAACAGTTACCTTAATAATATGTTCCATAATAACAATACAAAAGACGTACCATGCGGTGCAAAAGCTAGATCAAACAAAAAAGCAATCGTTGTTGTTTTTTTGTTTTTCATTTCAACCTCGAAAATCAAACCAAAAATAAATGTTTGTTTTCCTAATGTTTTTTCCAGTTTAACCTCGAAAATGCATATAGTCTGTTTAATTATGTTATAACTTTTCATGGTCTAATCAATTCAAAAATACGTTTTCTCGATATTATAAGTTTACAGAAAATTAAAAAATATTTTTGTTTATGTATAACTCTTGCATCAACCCTCGACCTCGTAATTTTAGGATAACAATATTTTTCAGACAAATTGACCAACAAAATACCATTGCTTTAAAACCAACACAAAGTTTCCCTAAAAGCAGTAAACCCAATTATCGTGGATCAACCTGTGTTTTTTAGAGAAGCCACTGAAAACTTCACATAACCGTAATTCTATTGGCCTGGATGGCATGAGATGATACTCTCACATGCCCAGCAGTTCCATTTACATTCCCGATTCCGCTGAAGAGTTCTCAACCATGAAAACATCCCGAATAACATTCTCAAAGGCGTGAGCATTATATGTTATTTGTAAGTGAGTTGGATATAAAGAGATTTTTCCATAAGGGATTTTCATGTTGTCAAACTGAAATATATTTTTCTGACCACAAATTTTGAGGATAGCTCGGCATGGTATTTTGAACTTTTTTTTTTCTCTATACTCTTAAAGAGAGCTATACGGCTTTGGTTCTACTAGATGTAAATGAGCTTCATAGGAATTAGTGGTGAAAAAAGGTGTGTAGTTTGAATTCCGTCCATAAATCTCTTATTTTCATGTGTCTCTTATTGAATAGCAAAATCTTGAATTAGAACAATATTTAAAAGAGGAACATCAATGGACCTAAATGGCGTAAAATCATCAAAAAAAAATTGTCATCTTGTTATGTCATGTGATTTTTTATTTTTTTTTTCTAAAGTTTGCAAGTAATTAGAGATATCCATAGGGTTAAATGATGCATGGACAAGGGACTGTACAAAGAAATTTATCAAAGGATGGGTAGAAAATGTTGCTACAAAGAACTATGACGATCACCCTTAATTGTTGCATGGCGTATTTCAATAGAAAAAAATGCTAATTTTTTTTTAGCAACAAAGGGATGACTGCCATCCATTGTGCAATTCAAATATCAAATATGTTAATAATATATATCTAAATAAAGTTCCCAAGCCTCATAAATTCATTTGTAAATATGGGATTGACAAAATGAGGGTTTGGACTTTTCTTGTTGGGGCCTTGCAAGATAATCTTTTGAACATCGGGGAAAGAAATATCCTATATCTTTCTTGTACTTATTTTATTAGTTTCAAAGAAGGAATATGAAATTTCGCAACCTACTTAATGTAGATGAAGGAATTATAGTTAACATTTATAGTTGTAGCTAAGGATGGTCAGTCAAAACTCTATATATTTAAGAACTCTTGGATAGTTAAAAAATGGTTTACACAAGAATTTGTTTTAAGGAAATTTTAGTTTTTAGCCATTGTTTGATCAAATCTAGGTTATACAAACTAGCTTTTCACAAATATCACTTAATCATGTCTAGAGAGAAAGGAATCAATTTGTATATTCACTACTAAAGGAGGGATTATAATTAGCTCAAGGTGAATGATGGATTAAAGAGACTCAAACTGTTTGCAACATAGATACTGAACACCTCACTCCCTTCTGAAGCACTCATAATTATTTTCATATATCACTAAATAATTAGTGATGAAACTTAAATTTTTTCTATATAAGATAGTTTGGATATAAATCTAGTGGGGTTGGCTTTGATATTATTTTTTGGAAGGAAAAATATGTTGCTAGGGTACAAAGTTCCAAAAAATATGTTGCTAGGGTACAAAGTGTGTGACATTAGTTACATGTTATTTTTTATGTAGGAGAAGTGTTTCTCCAAGTTATGTAATTGAGGATACAATGGATATACAAATTTCTCTTTCTTGTCCTTAGAAATATTGCTTGAATATTGATTAGCATTTTATATGGGCAATTTTAATATTTTTAAAAATAAAATTATGGATTTTTCTCCATGAAAAGATTAATCCCTATATTTAACATGGTTTTCATTTCAAGAAAAGATAAATATATTGATTATTGTATATCTATATAATATACACACATTGTAGAATGTGTTTTCTTGATAAAAACCATTATATTATATGTTATGCATTCCCTTTTTTACTAGGTGGGCTCATTATATGGAATCCATTTTCTTAAAGGATAAGATCACATATATAGTTTACGTTCATATAAAATAAAGCTAGAACCAATCATTGGCACATGACTACCTCAAGGGAAACTAGTTCCTCCATCCATCATGTTCTTTCTCCTTATAGAGTTGATCAACATATTTATAAAGTATAAGTGTTTCCATAATTACTTTTCTATGGCTGCACATGGTAACATATGAACTTAAAAAAATTAAACTAACACTACTCAAAACAAGAATCAAAACAAGGGGCATTGGAGTTTCTCCTCATCAAACGCATTTAGAATGCTTCTTGTATCCTTTTCCTATTGGTGACTTGACGATAATGCATAATCCTCAACCTAAGAAAAGCCAGGTTTGATTAGGTTCCATGTGAACCACCCTCCTTCTTCTTAGTGGTTGATCCCTCAGAGAACTATGTGACTAAGATTTAAATCTCAAAGACCCCATTACATATTGCTTCAGATTAACCTTAATAAAATTTGAATTATATATGGAATATCTTCTTAATTTTCCTTGTTCTTCTTCAACAAAGTTTGTGTTATGAGGGTATTATTAGATTTTAATAATATTAAAAATTCATTTATTGCATGTGAGAGTGTACCAGGTTAGATATCCATCATCAAGCCTCTTAAGAACCTAGGCCTTAGATATGATCAACCTTTTATATGACAATTCTTTTTCTAGTATTTCATATTTTCATTGATCATTTTAGAGCATTTTCAAGGATAACCTTTGTCATCCTCCCATGCTCCACCCATTTCCTTAGAATAATGGATAGGGTGTCCTAAGGTCGAGGTTCTATAGGGTGCCCACATTATGCTTCATCTTTCTCCACCAAAAGACAAAAAGAAAAGATGAAATTCTTTGAGTGTGACATAAAGGAGAGATAAACTAATTACATGCCCCATCAATCTTGGATCCTACCTAGAACAAGTTGAAACCATTTTCATGAGAAAACACCCTATGATGTGAAACTCTTATCCCACCCCAAATAAAAAGAATGAACCAAAAAATCCATATATAAATTAGTAAAAGAATAATCCTAATCCCTAGAACGAAAGTGGAGGACTTGAGTCAAGCTAGCTTACTTTCACTCACCTATATCCTCTTCTTTCATTGACAACCTTAAATGACTAGCATATGCTTCAAGACAAGCCACTAAAGAAAAGGACTACCAAATATTTATGAAGTTTGTTTTCTAAATAATTTCAATATCTATAACTTTAATTTTGAAAACTATTTTAAAATAGATTATGCATATTCTTATTATATAAAAATAATCACGATTATATATAGTATTTTTTAAATTTCAAATATCTTCCTTAAAAAATATTATTACTTCTCCTTTTATACTGTGTGTGTTTGTGTGTGTGAGGGAGAGGGAGAGAGGGAGAGAGAGCCTCACCCAAGGTTCTCTTATTAGCCACATTGTAAATATGATTTAACATTATGCAATGTTGGAAATCAAAGAGAAAAGGTGACTGAGTTGAAGGGACACATATTCCAGAGTAGGGGGAGGAGGATTGTTGCTTGGGGTGTTATGGTTTCTTGTGCAAAGAAGAAAATTGAATTTTAGAACAACCATTGAAGGTTAGTTGATGCAGAATGTTAGTGAAGACTTCTTCAAACTAAATGGGTTGAGGAAAAGGACTTTGGACGATGCTTGCTTTAAAAAGCACTACAAGCAAGGAGGGCATAAATTTAAGCAACAGTAAATAATGTGATAGAAATGCAGGCTAGGTAGGTGGCATTCAGAGGAAGCATTCAAATGGGATGAAAAAGAGCATTCGGACAGACTGGAGACATAGTGCATCCGAGTAGGAGAGACCCATTCAAAGATATGAGACTGTTTCTTTGGGAGAGAGTCATTCGAACTCCTCACAACAAGGGATTGAAGCCCTTTGTTTTGGATGGAAAGTAAGAAGGGACAAGAATCAAGCCTCCAAAAGAAGCTTTTAGCAGATAACGCTGAAGAGAAGAGAGTAGAAGAGAAGAGAAGAGAAGAGAAGGGGATCAGTTCTTTGTCCCTAGAGGCTATGGGTTGAGGGCTAGTCTATGGATACCTAAAACAGCTTGGGGTCCTTGGATGTTGCAGGTTGAGATAAGATTCGTGGAGCCCTATAATAGCTTGGATTTTTGGAGACTATGGGCTGAGACAATGATGTCTGGATCCTTGTAACAGCTTGGGCCCCTGTAGGCTTTGGGTTGGGATGAAGTCTCTAGAGACTTGTAACAAATTAGGTCCCCTGTAGGGTGTGGGTTGAGATAATTAATCTGGATCAATGTAATTGCTTGAGAAGAGGCCATCCTGAAGCAGAGATAGAGGAAGTCTTGAATAAAGACTTGTGGATGCAACCCTATTCATAAAGTTGATTTTGGAATCCCTAGAAGCGGGTGAATCACTAAGTGCACACTTGGGGGTGAGGTTGGGTACCTTTGGATTACCTGTGCTGACAAAGAAAGAAGCAATTAGCTAGTGGGATTGAGCAACGAGTTCCTCTAGATTCCCTATTACAGTTAGCAATTGGTGTGTAATCCTAGAAGAAAGCATCCCCCCTTAAACTCTGGAATTTGGCTCGGGGGTGGTAGCTACTAGTAAAAGTGGTTATAGTTGCCTAAGGTTGGGTGGAGAGTTCTTCTCCCATACTCAGTTTCCCTGCAGATTCAAATATAAGTATTTATGTATGCTTGTTTACTCTTTTAATGAATCATGTTGCATTACTTCTAGTAATGGTTCTCGATTCAGGACAGTAGTTATGTTATCAAGGCTTATATGGGTGGTGCACCTTGTGAGGATATTCCAATGATGTATGTATATTGAATGTATAAGTTCTTGTGCTCGAATATGAAATTAAATGTGTTTAATAACATAATGATGGAAAACATTGAATGTTTGATACATAAGAGGTGCAATAAACAACATAATAATAATGTTGAAGTTATAGAGCTGAGCTAAATATAAGTTTGAATGAAATACTTAATTATGCTCAAAATAAGATAGTAGTAAATGAAAAAGAACTTCATGACATAATTCATATCATAGCCAAGGTCAAGGGAGCTTGAGTTGAACTCCGTGACCCTTTTATTAGTGTGCATTTTTTGTAAAAGACCCTTTGCTCGTAGGGTTGGTCATTGTATTCAATTGATGTATTTGCTTATAGGATGTTATGTTGCTAGGAAATTAGTGTGTAAATGTTAAGGGGAGTTTCTTGGGGCCGGGCGAGACCTCCAACTTTCGTTAAATGTCCTCCAACCTTGCATTTGGAATAGTCTCCATTCTCGCCACAAAAGGTTTTGTGATGAGGGCTACATGTCCCAAAGAGTAGCCAAATGCCCCAGAAACCCTTGAGAGGCACCATGGAGCTTCTTGTATAGTCAATGTAGACTTTGGAACCATTTGCATCTGGTAGGTAAAGTGGGAACCTCCCAAAAGCTCGTGCGAAGCCCATGACCAGTAATAGTTGCATGAGCATCTATGCCGCCATGTGGGGAATTCCCTATTCGAGGGAAGGAAAGGGCCACAGGCTAGAAATTCCTCATTGTAGCTAACACCCAAGCTTTGGGGGGTAACGTCATGGAATGCTTTAATTGGAAATTAGCGAAGTGGTGAGAACTTGAAGAAGATCAGGAGGTCTGCTAGACATTTGGGAAAGAGCTGTGGTCTAGAAGAGCTTGTCTTTGGGGAGATTACAACCATCTCTATCTAAGATATTACATGAGGAAAAGTTGAAGTTCCTTGACTAAGCCATGGCAGAATGGTAAGAAGAAAAAGGACTTCGTTGCGAGGTAGAGGAGCGAAGCACTGATCTTACAGAAAAGATTGGATGACCTTGTCCTTTGTAGATGTAGAATCCCTAGGTGGGAGGCTTCCTATTGGAGGGGTCAAATTCTCCTTTCACATGATTGGTTGAGAGAATGATCATGTGACGTAAAAGACCCAGATGGGTTGAACCCCGTAAGCTAATTTAATCAATTTTCAAGAACTTGGTCACGTGATGGACCACAGGTCATCACCAAAGGGATCCCATAACATAAACTTGATGTCGGAAGTTGTGAGAGGTTGGAATCCTGGAATCTCGTAATCAAATGTGAAGTAGAATCCAATTGGAGAGGTAAGATCCAAGATTGATGACTCGAAGGTGGACAGGTGGTAGTGCGCTATTGGTCATGAGCTAACCAATGTGGCTCTGAGGTGGGATCCTGAAGTTTTATCCTCGGAGCATCTCTCAACACGTAGCAAGAGAGAACTGGGATTAAAGCATTGTGATGATGTGGCAAGATGGCGTGTTCTAGATGGTTTTACTGTTGGCTTGTGGGTTGGCCTACAACCTACATAAGTTTGGATGCATAGCCTAGATGGATGAAAAGAAGGCATAAATGAAAACGTCGGGCAAAACGTGGCGGGATGGCGTAAAAGGTGTACGAGGTTGGGCTTGCATCATTGTTGTGGTGCTATTGGTCGGGGATTGGTCCACTTGCCAAGTCAGCCTAGACGAATAAAATGAGAGTTAAGGAAACGGCACAAAGATGAATCCATCAAGATGACATAAGTCATACCATGTGGAAGTACGCGCAAATCCCTATTGCTCAGGGACTGACCACTTGTCAGGCCAGCTCAACAATATGATCCCAAAAAATAGAGAGGATCCGCAAGGAAGGTGCTGAGGTAAAGGAAGTGGGATGAGGTGGCATGAGATCGCTATGTCGAACCAATGGGAACGAGGCCATATGGCCCCACCATCCATGCAAGCACAATAAGTAAAACCTAGCGGGAAGTAAAAGGCACTTTCGGTAGTGCACCGAAACGCACTGAACAGGATGATGTGGAGCTGATGAATAGTTGATTGATAGATTCAACAGCACACAGGTTCCAAGTGGGTTGGTGTACCATAATCGATCTGAGCCTTCAATTAAGGGATGGACGGCTTATCAAATTGCCTTCCAGGGCACGTCACTCGCTATAGTACAAAAAACTATTAGCCACCCCGAAATAGATTTGGGTTGTCGACTTAGAGGTGAGCGAATTGATCAAACTACCTTCCAGGGGCATCCGACTTGTTAAGGCATGTTGAGTGAAGAGATTTCGAACACCATTTCGATGTCGCAAAAACTGCTACAAGCAGTCAATCATGTTTGGGATAGAAAGGCTACTGGTTAAGCCCTAACGCTTGGTCATTTCACGTAGAAATGGACCAGGGGTGCGATGGAATAAGAATGGGCTTGAGAGCTCTGGCCTTAGTGCCTAGCCTTTGGTTGTTTCGTGTGGAAACAAGGCCAATGGTGTCAAGCCTTTAGCAAAGAGAATTCAGACTGCGAAGGGTTAAAGCAGACTAAGTGCCTATAGGATTAGCCATCAATTACATGGTAATTCTAAAATCTTCATGAATTGCAAAAAAAAAATACCATATTCTTTTGACAAGAAAGAAAGATCTAGTAAATTACCACATATATATATATATATATATATATATATATATATATAAAAACACCATTTATTTAATTAGATTATGATTTTTTCAATGGCCTAACCAATTTAGAAATATGTACACAAAGTAATATAATTCTTAAATAAATAAATATTGTTATTGTGTATGCCTCTTTCACTCTTCATAGTCCTACAGCAATTTGCACGTAAAATACCATTTATATAAAAACTGCACAAGCTTCCCTAAAACCAATAGCGCCCATTATTGTGGATCAACCTGCGTTTTTCAAAGAAGTGACTGAAAACTTTGGTTCACGCTCTAAGTCTCATCATGCATTGGATATGATGAATTCGGGCTTTCCCGTACAATACATGAATTATCCCCTGAATTATGATTATGTATGGTATATCCTTCAGGGCCGAGGGAGACCGAGCTACTGTTCCTCCTGTGGCAAGAATTAATTCCCTGCTCAAGGCTTGCCATCATATCCAACAGTAATGCATTTTGGTCCGTTTCTAAATTCTGAGCATTAATACCATCATCCTCTGCAAAACTAGAAAGTCAGCATCACATAACGAACTGTGGTTGATTCTGCTACAGAAACGCTTGGGCGGATTCTCTTCCTCGTAATTTTCTTCGGTGCTGCGCTAAGTTTAACTCTTTTGACTTTAACTCTGCAACTTATTAGGATGAACCACAAACATAATAGCTCATGAAATTTAGAAACAAAATTTCCGCTAAAAAGCTATGGAACTCTATGGATGTTGAGAAGACCAATAGGCCAAAGCTATTTGGAAAGTCCGCCTTCCTTGTCCTATACGGCAAACCCTGAGCTTTGAGTCAGCGTGCTAGCAAGTTGAAAAGCATTCCACCAGTTAGTGGCGATTTAAACGATACACAGGGTTTTGGAAGATTATTTTTGGAGGGTTCAAAGTTGACGGGTCAAAAATTCCAGCACCGACTCAAGTGAATTTGTTTTATCTCTGGTCATAGCAAGAATAGAATGAATCTTTGAAGAAGATTATGTTTTGTTTAGATGGGACAAAGTCGTCAAAACTTCCCTTCAACCACGATTTTGAAATTGGGAACGCGTTAAAGGCGTGTTTGTCTCGGGATTTTTTTTTTGAAAAAGGGTTTGTGTTTTATTTTGGTGGAAGGGTTTTAAATTTATGATTTAGATAATAACTATATTAAAATATCAATATAGTTAATATAGTCAAAGACTTATTTATATTTAGCGTTATAAATATCTCACAATAATAAAATAATAAAATAATAAATTGATAATAATTATTATATAATGAACTTTTTTATAATAATAATTATTTATTATTAAATGTTTATATGATTAGGTTTTAATTTTAAATTATGAATGATATATAACTTGGTTAGATTGTTAATAATCTAAAGATTAATATTATAAATTTGAGGGGTTAATACTAAAACTCTAAGGAATTATAAATCCAAGGGAATAATATGAACTCAAGGGATTAATACTAAAACTCCTAGGGTTTATATTCCTTTAGGTTTCTAGTATTAATCTCTTGGGTTTACAATATCACTCCCTTGGGTATACTAATCTAAGGATTCATATCCGTAGGAATATGAACCGAAGGGATAGAAATTATGAATTCAAGGTATATAAATGGTATGATAAATATTATAAACCCTAAAATAAATGTGGTTGACCATGGTGGACTTCCATATTGAGATAATATTTGTCACAATACAACATTGAACCGTGGTTGCTTTACCATGATTGATTTTCATATCAAGATAATCTTTGTCACCATGCGATGTTGGACCATGGTTGAGCATGGTTGATTTTCGTATTGAGACAACCATTGTCACAATGTGACATCAACCATGGTTGGCTACGATTGACCATGGTTGACCATGATTGATATTATAAACCCAAAGGATTATAGTAAAACCCTAGTGATTATGAACCCAAGAGAATAATATTAAACCCAAGGAACTAATATTAGAAACCCAAGGTATATAAACTATAAGATAAATATTATAAACACTAAGATAAACTTGGTTCACCATGGTTGATTTTCATATTGAGACAATCCTTGTCACAATGCGACGTTAGACCATGGTTGATCATACTTTGTGATGGTTGATTTTCATATACTAAAAACCTAAGGGATTATAAACCTAAGGGAATAATATCAAACTCTAGGAATAAGAACCCTTATGTTAATAAATTTATGATTTTGATAATAATTGTATATTACAACAATAATAATATAATTTTAAGATGGTTATTCAGCTAGATATAAAATTGGTATTTGATTTTTTTTAATTAATTGGTTAAAAATAAAATTTAATTGCATTATAAAACAAGGATGCATAGCTAGCGTTTCCTTCCACTTACTTTAATTATTAAACTTTGAAAAGTATGAATAAACTCCCAAATTTGAACAAAAGTTTAGCTTGAAGTTACTTTGTCTTTTACATTAAATTCTTTTATTGACTCGTTAAATCAATAAATTTATTACTACTTACTCTCATTTGAGTTCAATATTGAAGATGATAATACTTAGTCGTAAGGTTATGCCTTATTTTGATGTAATTGTGAATAAGTTTCCAATCTTATTAGGTGGTTGTATGATGTGCGAGTATGCTCTTATGATGCTTGCACTTATACGTTGTTGTAGCAGGTATAATAAGAAAAGCACGTATAATCATATTTCAATTCATTTACTTTTCAATTTAAAATAAATTAATGATTGAAAACTGTGGGTCTTGCAATAAGTTTCTAGATCCATAATCGAATGAAAATTACCTAAATAATTTTGAATGTTAAAACATAATAATGAATATAGTATTTTATATAAATTTATCATCAATATAAAACCAATTAACCTTAATTGCATTAAAGAATGATCTTTATGTTAACATTGCCCCATCATGCACAATATAATACTCAAATATAATACTCAAAGAGAACAACCAAAATCGAACAATTAAAAGCAAGGCTTCTTCTTATCAAGATGTTGAGTTCATTTTCGTATAGTTAAATTTTTATTACAAAAGTAAATTAAATATTCATGGGAGTATTAACAATGGTTTTCTTGTTTAAAATTCAATTGTCCTCTCCCATCCATTCAAAAAAAATTTAATGGAGAAAACATCAAATTCTATGTGCGCAGATCCCTTGGAGTCGATGCTCCATAGCTTCAACAAATAATAACAAATAAGATATGAAGGCTGAGAATTTGATCTCAAATTCTTGGACCAACTAAAAGTTTATAATTTTAGCAGATTCTTGCAGGTTCACGCATGCCTTCCAGCACCTTAAATTAATGCATTCCATTTAAAGGCAACGAAAATTGGGAATCTCAGCTTGGGTGCCAAAGCACTAACAGAAAGCAGCTTCGAAGATTTATTCCAATAGACATTTTCAGTGTCTTTAGAGGAGGAATTCCACTTTCCCTGTACTATGTACATTTCAAATAGGATCTGATTTGTGGCAGGAGTATTCACTGTGGTCAGTACAAATTTGTGGCAGGAGTATTCACTGTTGTCAGTACAAACTCTGTCCATTTCACAGGAGGATTTGATTTCTATTCACTGCTAGCAGTACAATGAAATCATTGCCAAATAAAACAATAACCAATAGAGTGTAAGAAAAAATGAAACAAGATATTTTAAAAAATAAATATTTTTGTCAATATAATATTTTTGTTTATATAATGTTGACATTAGACAATAATTTTTAATTTTTGGTTAGTAACTCACTAATTCGGTAGTCAATGACTTACCGAATGTGTAATACCTATCGGCGACAGGAATAACAAGCATAAAATTGAAAATTCTAATCCTACAAACTATTACTATATATGCTTGTAAATTACAATTTGAAGTGAGAATACACTTGTTAAAATGATTATACGCACTTTACAAAATATGCCAAGAATAAGCAACTTTATTTTTCATCTCACTTGTTCATATATTTTTGTTTCAAATTGTAATGCATAGCAAGTTAGGGAGTGATGTGCTTGCCATGACGTATGATTTATATGTTGGATTTAGAGACGTCTAATTACAATAATTAGGTTGGACATGCGTGTATTATGATTATGATATCAAATACTGTCAGCAAGATTACATTTATATAATGATTAAAATATGCCGAATAATGTGATTAATTAAGTCATGGCATTATACGTATTTAAATAAGGATTTGGATACAAATACATATAGAATAATGTTAATCAATTATAATTGTTAATGGACCGATTATAATTGATTAAAATAATAGCAGTAATAAATTTCAGCTAAATTTTGGCTGTCCAGATTTCTTGACAGCTAAATTTCGGCTGTCTAGATTTCTTGACAGATTTGTTTCAGCTAAATTTCGGCTGCCCTAGGATTGGGGTTTTGCACTGCTATAAAAGGGCTGAGTCTCCAAGGCTTGCAATCAACTCAGAAAAATTGTCTGCTCCATTGAAGACTTGATACTCTATCAAGGATAGCTAGAGAAAAAGATTGCAAGCTCTTGGAAGGATTCAAGAGCCAATAACTCAAGTCAACACCAGGAGCTTTTGAAGATGGAAAGTAAGTTCCGCTGTGCATTAATTTCAATTTCTTACAAAGGAGTAGATCTTGGTTAGGGTTTAAAGTAATTAGGAAAACCCATAAATTAAAACCAACACGATCCTCGTCGTACTTGTCCGTATATTGTTCCCCTCCATGGTGGAGAGAATTCCCGAATTGTTCAGGTGGAGAAGGAGAAGAATTCCCGAATTGTTCAGGTGGAGAAGGAGAATTAGTTCGAGATCAAGAAAGTGGATACCAGACTTTTCGATTTCATTCCTGTGCCGGGAGGTTGCTCGTTGTTGCTCCAAATTCACAGGTAAGTTTTTGCCGAAAAATTCCTTCAAAATGAAGCCTGCCCTATAGTGACTTGTTTTGAGTCTTTTCCCAGTGATGGTGGCCACTGTTTCATTTCGATGACCTTTCACATGCATTTTTCATTTTTTTGTCTAGCGGACCTATACCTTGTGCACTGTAATGGTGGCCGCGGTTTCATTTCGATGACCTTTCAGATGCATTTTTCTTTTCTTTTTCTGGCAGACCTGTGTTTCCATCCTCACGAGGATGCTCAAATTCGAGCACTGTGTCGTTCGTCTAGGTGAGAAAGCCTGGTGTTATAGGAAAATTATTTGGAACCAAAGAAATCAAACAATATTTTATCTTATTGAGTAAGAATATCTTCATATCTCTATATGTTTAACAAATACCTTAAAACTGATTTATACATATACACTTCAAATTTCAGTAGTTAGGGCCCTGTTACTCATGGCGTTACCTTGAGGATAATTGGTAGAGGAAGATTCCAGAAGAGCAGCTCTCCATCTGTTTGTATTGCTATTTTAATCTCCTTAGCACTCGCTTTTGTGTTTAGAGCCATGCTTGCACGTATTCTTGCCTCTTGCACTGCAGAATATTCATTCAGGAAGTACAACGATTCAATTATAATTCATATTACTTGTAATTGTGTTTCCTGGTCATGAAATTCAGAAACAAACTCTGTTATATATATATATATATATATTATATATATATTATATATATATATATATATTATATTATGATCTCTGTATAATAAAATGTGGATATATGTATTCTTACAGTCGTTGATGAGACCAAGGTCCCCATGTTCGGGAGTGACAACAGGCCCTCCAATGGAGAAGGAAAGCCCAATACTAGTATTACTAGAAGCTCTACTCAGTGTTGTCTCTTCAAAAAATGAATTACTCAATTCGTCCTCCATTCTGAATTGCCCACTTCTCCTCTTAGGAATCTCATGGCCACTCAATCGTGGAGAGGCCGTATTTTCCTTGCTCATGCTAGACATTCTTCCAATCATTGTCATCTCGTTATCTGTTTGTTTAGATGTTGTACTTCTGGTTCTGCCCATCATATAATTACTAGTCTTTACTCGGCATATTCTTTGCCTCTTTACTTGCTTCAGGACTCTGTACCTGCAATATCTATTGATCTGATGAGGACTTCTTGATTGCAGACTTCTTGATAGCGCAGGGGGGTGACAGCTTCCTTACCTCCTTCCAACTGCTAAGAAACTGCTCGTGGCATGTTAGACTTCTTGCTCGACTCACTGGCTGCCTGCATCTTCAAATGCTCAATATTCAAGAACCCAACTCCAACTTTTTATTCTTCATCCCGATATATATGTTGATGCCCTTAAAGCTTGTCTAATAGTGCCCAATCCCCATGAAATATCTGTGCCATTACATACAGCTGGTACAAAGGTAGCTAGAGTAACAAAATAGCACAAGTTGCTCAGAAACTGGACCTAAGATGTGAGGATGAGTTTGGGATCTTAACATCAATCATTTGAAATACCAAACATTGGTTGCCAACAAATGTTATCTGGATGTGAATACCCTTTAATACACTAATCCTAGAAGCATAGGGATACCAACCTATGAATAATAGCTCTTCCCAGGAAGGAGACAGGCAACAGAGTTTGTGTTAATCCCTATGAATTGAGAGAGCAAGGCACAAACAACTATATTTATCTACTTCCAAGGAACGGTAAAGCCATTAATGTTGTTTAAGCACAATAATATCTTATAACCTCGATTTGCAAGACACTCATGCTTGGTAAAAACCTCATGCTTGCAAGTTGCAAAGCAAATTTTACCATCTCTGGAGTCAAAGTTAGCAGCATCAATCAAAACCATTTTCTGTTAGAATTTCGATTGTCAAAACCATTTTATGTTAGAATTTCGATTGTCTTATTTAAATGTTTAGTTGCAGAGAGCATTTTAGATTCCCAGACAGTGATTGTAGCTCGAAAGTAGAGGCTGTAGTGTTGCAGTCGAGGACTTGAACGAAATACCATGCTTAGTGCATTATCGTTTCATTCCAAAATTGACAAACTCTTTGCTTTCATTTCAAAAGTAACAAACATCCTTAAATCAATTGCAGACTTTTAAGAATTCAATGATATGGATTGACAATTTTAAGAATTCAACGATATGGATTGACAATTTTAAGAATTCAGCGATCAGGGGTTATAGAGAAAATGTAGGAATCAAGGATCATGGGTTAATTATTATGGATTACTATTTACAAAGTAAATGTTTTTTTGAATATTCAAATGTATAATCAATATAAATTTAAGTAAATTGAATTAAAATATTAAATTATAAACAATTAAACAATTTTTGTTTTAATGATAAATCATATTTGTTGATTTCAAAACCAACCACATTTACATTTACTGGTTCCAAACTCATAAACAAATAAATTTAGATGTAATATTGGCGTAAAACATGTCTCAAACCAATAATATCAAATCTATAATCACTATAAACTCAACTCAAATTAACTTTAAATTGAAACATTGCAATGAAACCTCGCGTAAATGAAAAGTTAGATATTTGAAGTCCATCTCAGTGCATTTTTGTAAGCCATATGATTGGTCGAGTCATCTATACACGAGAATATGCGAAGCTATCTATTGCACAACCCAATTCATTTATGAGAAAATAGAACATTTAAGCTTAGGGGTTGCATGGAGTAGTTGCAAGGATTCAACTCTCAAAACAATTTGAATTCTTGGGTTTCTATAAATTATTAGAGTTTGAAAAAGGAAGAGCTTGTTAGCAAGTTCTTATGGGTTGAGCAATTCTGGCGGAAGATAGGCACTTGACCATTGTCATAGTCTATAGAAGTATGGTTGTAGATCAAAATTGTGGAAGACATGGTTGGCCCTTAACAATAATGTGATAAGTTTGTTTTAAATTTAATTTGTGGAATACATGACTGGCTTTAATGAACGATAGGATGAAGTTGAGGTTTTAAATCTTTGTTTCTCCAAAAAAATCCAATAAATTGTCAAGAGTAAGTTTCTCTTTAAGAAATTTAATAGATTTTTAAGTGTGAATTTCATTTGGTTAATGATTTATTTAACTAGCAAAAGATATAGGCTTTTGGACTAAATTTAATTAAAGATATTCGTGGTAGAGAATGGATGTATTAATGTATGAGTTATCAAGATTACTTTATTATTTTTATGATGTTTTAGGTATTACATCACTTTTACACTAGACCATCTTCTGCTTGAATGTTGAAAAATTTTAATAACCATCATAGCGTGAGCGGAGAGGGATCCAATTTCTTCGAGTGAAAATTTCTTTGATAGACTCTCTTCTCTGGGATATGGAAATTTTTTACTCGAGTCATGAAACTCTTTCCTTAACCAACAAAGTTGTTTAATGGCCCTCTTCTAGAGTCAATTCCACTCCAAAAATCTAGCAAACAAGGGTGTCATCTTGAGGGGGTTTAAATTAATATTTAATTAAGTAATCTGGTTTTGTTCACCTTGAGGATTTTTTATAGATATATATTGTGATTTAAATTGTAGGGAAATAAGGATTTTTTTTAACAAAAATTAATGGATATTTAATTTAATTTAATATTTAATATATTTTTATTTCATTTTTTTTTTATTGTGTATAGTTAACTTAAATATTTAATTATTATCTATTTTCAAATAATAATAAAATTTCATTTATTAAATTATAAAAGAATATATTTTTAGGCCTATATTTTTAAAAAGTTGATAGTTATGGTTAACCACAAAGAAATAGATATGAATATTGATTTTTACTTTAAAGTGTTTTTATGATGTTTTTAACAACACTCTTGTTCACATATTAATTTATAAGGAAGTAAGAAAATGGAGGAAAATAGACATGAATGGGGGTAATTATCAAAGGCACCAAGCAAGTGTTCACTTGTCTTGCTGGTGGCTGTGTGGGGATCTTGAGTTGATCTAAGCTATCTCACCTTAATCACCATCACGCTATCACGCACAATCTCCCACCAATTCCTCCATGTCAAAGAGGTCGAGTAAGAGATGCAAATGCTAAATGGAATGTCAAATCAACAAGTGTAGTTAAAAGGCAAAATGCAAAAATACAATATGATTTAGATGCAAGGCTATGTCGTGCACAACAAAAAACATATAAAAGATTTGTCAATGAATAAATGCTTTGAGCTGTAAGTATTTATTAGTATTTATTTGTATATGGTTTTTTATTAATATTGTCAATGAAGAAATTCTTTCAACTGTAAGTATTTATTAGTATTTATTTGAATATGTTTTTTATTAATATAAATTTATTGTTGTGGACTAAATTCATTGAAAATTGTTTTCATAACCAGTTGTTACATTTGATAAGCTCAATGATACTTCAAAGCAAAAAAATTGTGAAAAAATTCAACTTTGGGATCAGGGTCTATCTCGTAGACATATGGAAACAATGAAGCACATAGATATTGCGTTAAAAGAGAAAGTAAGGATTGAGGTTTCTGATGATGTGGGGGAAGAAGGTTTAGATGGGCACAACCATATATTAAACTTTGATGAAACTAATCATGACAAGAACAACACAATTGAGTCCAATTTTTTGCATATATTAATTTTTTAGACATTTAAACATTAAATAATATTTATATTTATTATAATTGTATACTAATTTCTCATTGTTATTGATATGCATAGCCTAATCAACAAAATTCCCTAAATTCAAGCTACCAACTATTACGACGCTTGCCTAGATTTCAAGGTTTTCAAGGGGTTATTGGGCCAGTAAATTTTTAACCCATATAACCTATTCCACAAAAAACATTAATATATAAATTGTTATATACTACCATAATGATGGGATGAGAAATGGATGTTCTATATTCTATATTGTTATCCTTGATTTGTTTTGATTATATATGTGTGTGTGTGTGTGTGTTATTTATTATTTATGGTGCAGGGGTTCCCTTTGGAACCATTGCAATCAATGAAAACCCCTAAAGATTGTAGAAGTCTTAAGAAGAATGGAAATGAAATGGTTCAAATGCTACAACCATCTTCACATCCAATGTCATAATGCAAAGTACGATTATATTTATTTATACTCTTATAATTTTATCATATTTTTACATTTAATTCTTTTTGAGTCACTTATTTATATCTATGTATAATCTAATGTTCAAAGTAATGAATATACATCTCCTAAAACACCTTTGCACATGTATGATAGTGGACATGATAGTGAGCAAAAGTCACATTCTCCTCAAACATTGCGACATTCATCTAGACTTCAAGATAATTTAAGAGAGGTAAGTTATATACCATATATCTTAGCTCATAATAACATTCACATATTTTTTATGACTAGTTAATGCATTGCCTTTTCATATTCGTTACATGGTCCCCATATTTTCATTATATCTATGTGGATTTTGATATTTATTGATAATGTTTTAATTTCCACAGAAAACAAAAAAGATAAATGTTGATCCTATGGTTAAAAGGACCAAAATCACGCCAAAGGACTTGAAAGCACGTGGGTTCAAGTCACACAAACAATACATAGAGCATATATGCCCAACTAGCATTGCTCTCACTAAACCCACTAGGTTTGCTACTTTGAAGCCTAAACATTCCAACAAGTTTAAATGACTTAGGCTACAATAATAGAACCTTAACCATTGTTTTGTCTATAAAGGGGCTACAAGGACAATTTCAATATATTAACTTTCTTTTATTTTGTTTTAAATGTTTTGAATACCAATACTTTTGGCACCTAAAACACGAAAGATACATTTTGTTTAATGAGAACTCGTTTTATTTAGATATTTAAAGTATGAGTTTTTGTTTGTGGAATACTACATGTGCTCCCTCCAACTAGGGATATACCTTTATCATTTTAACATAAAAGAATTTGACAAAATCTTGCTAAATTTGATCTTGGGTTAAGTAAAATTTGTTTTATAACAAATGTTATTTAAAAGGTTATCAATCTTTGGAATATTATATACAGTTTAGTCACAATTTTGTTGGTATTTCTATGCACTATGGATGGGTAGAAATCTATGATATTCAAGATAGAATTTGATTCATTGAAGAGCTAGTGATAAAAAAATGCAAAAAGATATGACTTTTACTTAGGAAATATTATATACAATTCATGTATTTAAAGATGCATATATTTCTTGAATGCACTACTTCACATAAAAAGTGTTAATAATTGTTTAATTAAATTTACATGTTAATACATGAAAAATATTTTTATCTTTAGATTATAAAATTTCCTTATAATTATGATTATAAAGATAAAAATGTATCTATTTTTTATTTTTTTGAATGTAAACTTTCTATATAAAAACGATTGTTATTTTTTTCAGAAGTGTTATAAATAAAATGAACTATCATCTTTAGAAATTTCATATGAATTGAATTTCACCTTAAACCTTCTATTAAATAGAAATTTTTATTATTTTTATGTTTATATTAAGTTTTTTATTATGTTATTTTATTCCAACATATAAAGATGAATCATTTTAGAATAATTTTGGTAGTTTATCTTTACCACTCCAACTAAATACAACCAAGTAGCTTTTTTTTAATATAAATACTTAAATATCAAACCAAATTAAAAATTGATAAATAAATAGGAATACATAAATGTATAATATTATACTATAAATTTTATATGATGGTAATTATTGTTAAAACCTTAATGAATTACACAATTACATCCCTATTATCAATATTTTTATTAATATAAAGTGTGTATGCATAGTTAATAATTTATTATTTATTATCAATATATTATCAAATATAAATACATTTTTATTATAATGTTAATATATAAAGGGAATATATGAAGTAATCATGTGAGCGTTGAAAAAATTGATATAAATTCATTCTATTTATATAATTTTTTAGGGGGGAAATATCTTCCAAATCCATTCAAAAGAACAAGAAATATTCATCATATAAATGCTTAGTAAGAAAAAATTATACAGAATGAATTTAACCATTCACAATATAGCTATAACAAACCATTTATACATAAATGTATAATATCATACTATAAATTTTATATAATGGTAATTATTGTTAAAACATTAACGAATTACACAATTACCCCTATTATCAATATCTTACTAACATAAAGTATGTGTATGCATAGTTAATAATTTATTATTTATTATCAATATATTATCAAATATAAATACATTTTTATTATAATGTTAATATATAAAGGCAACATATGAAATAATCACGTGAGTGTTGAAAACATTGATATAACTATTTATATAATTTTTTATGGGGGAAATATCTTCCAAATCCATTCAAAAGAAAAAGAAAAAGAAATATTCATCATATAAATGCTTAGTAAGAAAAAATTATATGGAATGAATTTAACCATTCACCATATAGCTATAACAAACCACTTATATAAGACTTTACCTATTCTCAAAAAACCATAGTAGATCAAATAACAAATCCTAGTGAACCAGAGTAGTGCATATATTACCACAATGCTAACATTGAAATTCGAACAAGAATGAAATTTAAAAAATAAAAATCATTCCATTTCATTGGAAAATTGTTTAAAAAAAAAAAAATTTAATGTTTGTAGGCCTTGAAGCTATTCTCTCCTAAGTTTTCTGCCTTCTTCCTTATCAAAAACATCTACACATTGTCAAATGGTTGACTCAATTTTCAATACTTCTATTAAATTATATTTTAAAATTTCTTCCAAATTTAAAATGAAAATTTATTATCAAACTATTTTTTCTAGCTTATTTTAACCTTTTAATAATTTAATTTTTAAAGACTCTACGGGAGAGCTCAATTGAAGTTTTGGGTTCAAATATTGTGTTATCAATGAATTGGGGTGAGAAGTTGGACATGATGAAAATATAATCCAACCAAGCTTACCAAAAAGATTGTAAAATTTTAATTTTAATTTATATAAATTTCTATAGAATTATTATATATAATGATTACTTTTTCAATCCTATCTATATTAATACATTTAAAAATTTGTAATAAAAAATTATATAATCAAACTTATATATTAAAGAATATATATAACTTCAAATTAGTCAACATATATAAAATTTAAGATATGTTATTAATTTTAATTTAGATATTATATATAACCAAAATTGTATGTACTCTAAATAAAATCTACTTTTGCATCTCTTAAATAATATATAATATTAAAATAAAAATTACTATTCATATTATTTATTAAAATGAATATTCCAAAATACTTATATTAGATTATTTATTGATTTCATTACAAATATTATATGGTGTTGATGTTCAATTTAAAAATAAAATAGAGAAATTTTATTTAATTTATGCTTTGAAGTTTTTAACATTCTTCTCAACTTTTAAAAACATTTTAACTATTTATTAATTATAATGATTATGGAGTTTTAATTAAGCTTTGTGTATATTTAGTTGAAAGTCTTGTATATAGACATGGTTTTTATTTTTGAAATACTGTATATAATATATGTATTTGATGTAGGAGCATCCGACTAGGCATTGGCTTAATGACTTGTTTTTAAGAGTTGCCATCCGACCACCCTTAATCAAAAGTCAAAGTCAAAGCTATGGAGAAGGAGACGTGAACAATCATGTAACCAAGAGCAAATTTTTGTTAAAAAACGAGCTAATTTGATGGAATTGATAAGTCTCGAGAAGACTTAATTTAATGTAATTATCTGCCATGTATGTGTGTTGAGAGATTTAGGGATTGTTTGAACGATTTTAGGAGAAGATCATGGATTTGGAATGATCCATGATTCTATAGTTATTTCTATATATTATGAACCTGCATGTTCTAATGGGGAGCATAGACATAGAGGGTGGATTCAATGTAGTCGAGAGGAGAAGTTGTGACTAAGACTGAAATGCCTTAGAATGTAATCTAATTCTATGTAAAACATAAGATATGCGTGTTATGTGGATTTCTATATGCATGTGTATAATTTACATATATATTCTTTAATGTGACTTAAATTCTGAGTCACGAGATTGTTAATCGACCATCGATCACTGTAAGGATCGATGGCGATCCAATGTTAACTCGTTAAATATTGTATGAGTGTTGTGAGTGTTTAAACAAAGTGTGGCAGAGTGAATCTAGGTGGAAAGGTGAATTCCATCGTAAGCAAACAAGCGCAAAGGGAGTCATCTCATAGTTTAGATTGATGGATATTAACGGCGGAGGAATAGACCAGGGGGGATAGGTGTGTACAGGTTTCATGATCACAGTTGAAGGCTCGCACTCAATCACAACCGTCGATCTAAATTTCAAATGCTTATGTCACTGTCAACTACGAGGGTTGAGCTGTTGGTAAGCTGCGTGGTAGTTGAAGGGCTGCAGACCGTCAGATTGAATGTAATATCAATGGCAGAGATTGAAGTCGATAGGGCTTGGGCCTGAGCGGACCTGAGAAGTGTATGGATGCAAGTTTTATTTTATTTTAGATCTGGTCTTATGCATTCATGTGGGACCGACGTTAGTTGAGAGATTAAGTGTTATATCGTTGTTAGAAGATTGGTGGGGTTTTTTTGTTTAAACCCACAATGTAACGCTTCCGATTGGTATAGATGGGCCATAACCCATAGGTTCACGGTAAGGTGATTATGAAAAAGAGGGAAATTTCCTTTTGGTGGTTTTTCCTGCGTTAATCTTTAAAGATTCATATTTTGTTTGATGTACTTGTTTGATATAAAAAGTATTAATAATTGTTAATTTAAATCTAAATGTCAATATATGAAAAAAGTTTTTATCTCTAGAATATAAAATATTCTTATAATATTGATCATATATATTATTTGCTCCCTATTTATAATCAAAGTTTCAAAGTTTTACACATCTCATCCATGGTTGGTTGTAATATCAATTACATTTTAGATATTATATAATCTCCATGTTGAGTGGTGAAGGTTACACGTCATCTTTCTACGAAAATGTAGAAGTAGCACATATGGATGAAATTAAAATATTTTAGTTCAAGTTACATTATCTATCTAATTATGTTATCTATGATGGGAATTGAAGTATTTTGTTTATAGGTGATATTGAAATGGTTTTTTTATTATTATTAATATTTATGTTCAATATTGAATAATTTCCATTATTAAATTTTTATGTAATGTTATTAATTTATTTATTAATGTAACATGTAAATGACAGAAAGAAATAATTAATATTAATATAATACTAAATAAATAAATAAAAATTACAATATAATAAATAAATAAGAGTATCACATTAATGTGTAGGTAAAATAGATTCTTTTTATATTGATCTTTTAAGTGGGAGGCGGGAGGAGGGGAGGGGAGGAGCAGGGGAATATCTTCCATATATATTGAAAAGAACTAGTAATTTTCAACATATAATTGTTTAATAATAAAAATTTACATGAAATGAATTTTCTATTCATCTTAAATAGATAACAAACCAAAGAACAAACCATAATACCATTTGACATTAATGTTGAGATTAAAAGTACACCAATATTTAGTACAAGAACTGAATTTTAAAACTAGGCCTCCTCTAAGAATAGTTCATTACATTTCATTGGAAAAATAGTTCATTTCATTTCAAAAAATAGTTCATTACATTTCATTGGAAATTTTGTTTCAAAACTAAAGACACTAATACTTTGTAAATGGCTCATAAGCCTCTGAATTTATTCTCATCGAAGTTTATTCCCACTCCCCTATCAAAAGCATCAGCCTTGCTGCATCTTCAATGTCCAGAACTACATGATAATAAAAACATTAACAAAGAAAATATTAGCACTGCTAAAAAAAAAATATGAATATTACTAAGAAAAAATTAATTCCCACATATTATGAGTGTAAGATCAATCGAACCCATATATGAATTTAATATATGTTATTAATTTGAATTCAAATATTATAGAAAATGATAACAAAAGGAGTAACATTTTTCCCCAACTAACATCATGTAAGTTTGGTTAGAGGAATCTGGCATTTGTCCATGATTATTCTATCCTTGCACTAGAATTATTAACTTTGATATTAAATTTACCTTTCATCAAACTTCACATGTTCAAATCTGGAATCAATAGGCTTGTCGGCATGTTTGTGCCAATTTCTTGAATTGCTACATAATTTGATTTATATTTTATCAAAAACCACGTCCCGAAAAAATAAAGTTAGAGTTGATTGTAGGACATAGTGCACTAAATATTTAATTAGAGAAGAATTCATTCAATTATATAAATAAACAACAATAATTTATAAATGTGTACCTGTTGAACCCTCGACAATATCATCAGAAAATAATTGTCGAACATGACTTTGTTGATTCTGAGATGTAGATCGCTCAATATTTCCATGTTTTTTTAAAGAAAGTAATTTCATTTGTTTTTCCATGCTCTTCCTTGAATTTTCGCAAACTCACCCAACCTTTTCAAATTGTGGTTTTTCCTTCCTTGAATTTCTTTCATGACCACGTCATATCTTCTTACTTTGTAGGCTCAAAAAACTATGTTTTCTCTTAGTCATAGTTCTTGATGGAGACATCACAATAGCGAAATTTTTATTTGTCTCTTCACTAAATGTGCTACACATCTCATCAATGCCATTATCAATTTCTTATAAACTCTCCAATTTGGTAGGCAAATTGTTTAATATATTCGTTAGCTTTTTGTTGATTGATGCACTGATGTGACCCAGCCCACTTGGCACACACTTTGCACTTTATACGTGGATGGGTAGGTTTACGTGGCAAACATAAATCTTAAGTCTGCGGGATTTTGTGAGAAGTTGGTAGATGGTGAGTTAATGCAGGGAGTAAATACCATGTACTCCGCCTCGAATTGCTTCCTCCCACCTTCGCGCCTTAACCCTAATCCTTTACGGCATTTCTCAATTATTCTTCGTTGTTTTCGCTCTGAGTTTGTTCTGCTCCAATCGAGGGTTTCTTGGTCTTCTCTGGTATATTGTCGTGGGTTTTGTTATGTTGATATGTTCGGCTCTTGGTGCTGTAAAATAACTCGTCTCCTCCACTTTTCAACCTGTTTGTAAACTTAATGACAATGGCATTTAGTGTTGAAGGCTGTTCGGGCTGGTTCTGTGGCTTTATTTCGGTAAGTGGTTTTTAATCTTCTCTCCCTTGCATACGCGGGTTCCTGCAAGTATTGTTAAGCTCTGGTTATAGTTATTGTATTTTTTCCGTTTCTGTAAATGTCGTGGTACTTTATCTGGGTGTTGGTAGTCGTTGATAGAAACCCTTATGGTTTTGTTGTGTTTTCTTCCAGCACCTCACTGTCTCTGGTTCAAATTTGGTTGAGTGTTATTCGCCTACTGTTGGTTGGGTTTTCTTACGGTGTGGCACTGTGTTTGCCTGCGAGCACAGGACTTTTCAGGTGCACGTCCTTCTTTTGGAACAGGTGAATGCTCTTGTCCCTGTTTCAATATGGCTCGCCTTCTCGTTCTGGGACTAACCCACTTTGTTCCTTTGCTCGATAGTTACTCTAGCTCTTCAGGATGTCATACAGTTGCGTTTGTTCGTGCTCTCCAGGTAAATTTCTCCAGGTTTTCATTTCTTTACAAGCATTCACAGTTTCCCTAGTTTTCTCGTCTTTGCGTCCGTTCTAACATGCGCGGATTTGTTTTCTGCAGGTCTTTGTTGGTGACCTGGGTGGTGTGTCTTCCAGCGCTTAGTTTGTTCTGTCGTTTCTCTTTCTGGGTAGGCTTGAAACCCCAATGTTTGGCTGTAGTTTCGGTTGATGCTAAAGACCCATCTTCTGGTTTAAGTCCTTGGTTGCTGTATGCATTTACTCGACTGTATTTGTTTTTCGTTTGCTCCTGTATTAGATGTTTAAGAGTTGGGAGCCACTTGTTGGTTGATTTTGGTCAAACCCTGGTTCTGGGTTCTCTGATTTACAAGCTTTTCCGACTATGTGTCGTACTCTTCTCTGTTTATATATCAGCGGACTTTGTCTTTCGTAGTATTTGTTTGGCCCTACCAATGGTCACTGTAATTGCAGTCCTTCGATGGTTTAAATGAAAATTATGAATAGAAAAGAGAATGTACAGTTTTGTTACCTCTGCGCATTAGTATTCCGGATTGTTGGTTGTTCTTTATCTTCGAACGTTGGAAAGTTGTGGATATTCATTTGCAAATTCCTCACCTTCGTTTCCTTAATGTTTATACTGGAACTCTTATTCAACTGTGTGCGAAATGAACATATGGCTGTCGGTTATTGTGACTGTGAATCACTGTGACTTTGTCTGCTTACTTAATATTTGTCTGCAACTCATTGTTTGAACATTTGCAATAGTAAACTGATAAATATTATTTTGTATGACAATTGATTAAATTGTAAGGAAAGAAAAATTCACTTAGGTAAATATTTGCAAAAATGGTACAGATGGACAAATAGCTTTCTGTTTGAATGCTCTGACTGTTTCTATTACTTTGTCTTCTCAATCAACCCAACTCCACTCAACTGAACCCCTCTCTGTTACATTTGATCTGTTTTTATAGCTCTCTGTTTTCAGTTGATGTTTACAGTTAATCCAACTAATACAGAATATGGTTACAGAGATACTACTCTTGTTAATAACTATAATCATTTGGCATTCCAAGACTTGTAGGAACAGTTGGCTCTTATTTCCCTAATTTAATGGACTATTCCCTAACTAATAACTGAGCCACAGTAATTCTAACTGAAAATAAAAAGAGATGTCTAAATTCACTGACTTTGTAAAATAAACTAAAAGAAAAATTATTTCTGTAAGAATTAAACAGTCCAATCGATCACTAGCTTTTGAACCTGGTTGGAACTCTTTTTGCCCAACTTATGGTGAGCTGGATGCTCCTACATCAGGCTCCCGGGGTGAAAAGAGATCATGACTCCGGTTCATGAGCTCCTCTACCGACGTTCCTGTTCGTTCAATCTGCCTGGCGTCAAGCCAAGAGCTGTCCTCAATCGGACGGTCCTTCCACTTGACCAGGTACTGAAAATAATTTTTCTGCCGAGTACGTCTAACTACCTGAGTTTCGAGGATGCCTTCGATCTCAGGAGGTTGGACATAAGGCATATGTCTTTTCCAAGTTTCTCCGTCTTCTTGGGTGTCCGCGTGGATTGTCTGGGTTCATCTTTCTTTTCCTCCAACAGATCGCCTGTATACGGAAACAAATCTGCCACATTGAAGATAGGTGATATACCTACTCCGGGTGGTAGTTGTATTTCGTAGGCATTTGCCGAAAATTTTCGCAAGATCTTACAAGGCCCTATCTTTTTGTACTTCAGTTTATTGTACGTACCCTTAGGGAAACATTCCTTACGCAGGTGTACCAGAACTCTATCCCCTACCTCAAAATGAACTTCTCTTCTTTTTAGATCTGCATGTTCTTTATATTTTGAGCTGCTGTCCTGTAATTTTTCTTTCACCTGTTCATGTAAATCCCTCATTGCATTAGCAAAATCTTCTCCATCCACACTCCATCGTTCTTGTAAACCAAGACCCTGAAGTTCATGCACTCCACGAGGGTGCATGCCATATAGGATCTGAAAGGGACTAAGACCCGTGCTACGATTTGGCGAATCATTGTAAGCAAACTCTACTTGCGCTAGCACTCGGTCCCACATCCGAGAATTCTCCCCGACTAAGCTGCGTAACAGATTTCCCAAACTTCTGTTCACAACCTCTGTCTGCCCGTCGGTTTGCAGGTGATAAGAAGAACTGTAGCTTAATTGGGTGTTCATTTTTTTTCCATAAGGTACGTTAAAAATGTCCCGTGAACTTCACGTCTCTGTCTGATAGGATGGTTGTTGGTAACCCGTGTAGTCTGACAATCTCATTAAAAAACAAGTGGGTCACGTGAGTGGCGTCACTAGTTTTCCGACAAGGTATGAAATGTGCCATTTTTGAGAAACAATCCACCACTACCATCACTGAATCATAACCTTTCTGCGTTTTCGGCAGTCCCAAAACAAAATCTAAACTCACCGAATCCCAAGGTCTGCCTGGAACAGGTAATGGCGTATATAATCTTGTGTTCTGGCTATGTCCCTTCGCTAATTGACACACCTTACACTTAGTCACAAAACGTTGTATGTCTCATCGCATTCTTGGCCAAAAATAGAAATGACTAAGTTGCTACAAGGTCTTATCTATACCGAAGTGTCCAGCCAAACCCCTACTGTGTTTTTCGCGAATAATATTCTCCCTCATGGAACAGTTGGGGATACACAGTTGTCCTCCCTTAAATAACAATTTTTCCTGTATATTGTAATCTAACCAAGGACTATTACTCCTTATCAAAGGGTTCTGGCACGCCTCATAGGCTTCTCTGAAATATGTATCTGTTTTGTAAAGATCTCGTAAATGTTCAAAACCCAAAACCTGTATAGCACTCTCCTACAAAAGTAGAGCTTTTCTACTTAATGCGTCGGCCACCTTATTTGCTTGTCCACTAATATGTTTCAGCATAAAATTAAAACTCTGTAAGTACTCCACCCATTTGGCATGTTTATGATTGAGTTTGTGTTGCTACATTACATATTGCAATGCAGAATTTCCTGAAAACAGCACGAACTCGTTCCCTAACAAATAATGCCTCCAGTGTCTTAGAGCCTGTACCACTGCGTAAAATTCTTTGTTATATGAGGAGTACTTCGGCCTACTCTCATTCAAATTTTCGCTGAAAAACGCTACGGGTCTGTCCTCCTGACTGAGTACAGCCTCGATTGTTGTTCCACTAGCATCACAACGTACCTGAAATAATTTTTGGAAATCTGGTAGCCTGAGAATCGGTCTTTCTGATATCTTCTTTTTCAATAGTTTAAAACTTTTTTCTGCTGCTTCTGCCCATCGAAAAGGTTGGCTGGCCTTTTTGATGGTCTCCAACATAGGAGCACAAATTCCGTTGAAATTTTTAATAAACTTCCTATAGAAACTTGCCAATCCATGGAAACTACGTACCTCAAACAATTTTTTTGGTGACGGCCAATTTATTATTGCTGTTATCTTTTCCGGATCCATCTTCAATTCGTTTTATGCTATCAAAAATCCCAGATAAATTGATTCTCTTTGCAGAAACGTACATTTCTTCAAATTTATTAATAACTTGTTTTGTTGTAGCTTTTCCAACACTTTGCGCACATGCCAGAAGTGTTCTTCTTTCGTCTTGCTAAAAATAAGGATGTCATCTAAATAAACTATTACAAATTTCCCAATATATTCCTTCAACATCTCATTCATGAGTCTCATGAATGTGCTGGGTGCATTGCTCAACCCGAATGGCATGACTAGCCATTCATATAATCCTTCATTTGTTTTAAAAGTTGTCTTCCACTCGTCTCCCTCTCGTATCTGAATCTGGAGATATCCGCTTTTTAAGTCTATTTTAGAGAAGTAAGCTTTCCCACTCAAACAATCCATCATATCATCCATACGTGGTAACGGAAATCTGTATCGGATGGTTATTTTATTGATGGCCCTGGAATCGGTGCACATCCACCGCTCTCCTCCCTTCTTGGGGGCGAGAACTATTGGTACATCACATGGGCTCAACATTTCTCTGATTAAACCTTTGTCCAATAATTCTTGCACCTGTTTCCTGATTTTCTCATTATCCTTGGGGCTCATTCAATAGGCTGCCTTATTTGGTAAGCTGGCTCTAGGTATGAAATCAATATGGTGGCTGATACTCCGCTTGGGAGGTAACTTGTCTGGCAAGTCGTCCACTACAATATCTGTAAATTCTTCCAACATCTGTTGTATTTCCATGGGTAAATCTATTATCTCTGTATACAAGAGGACTCTCCTTGTTTTCTTGATTACAGCATAACTTATTTCACTGTTCTCAACCTGTTTTAAAAATTGTTTTCCGCTCATTAGCAATGCCTTGGTTTCATTTACTTCAGTCGTTTCCTTCTCTTCTCTGATAGGCACAAGGGTATGCCTGACCCCATCTTTTTCGAACTTATAACAGTTCATCACTCCATCGTGTGTCACCTTTCTATCATATTGCCAAGGCCTGCCCAATAAGATGTGACATACGTCCATCGGCATAATGTCGCAAATGATTTTATCCTTATATCGTCCGATCTGAAATTCAACCTCACTCTGCTCGTCCACTAGTAACTAGTGCCCCTTTTGTAGCCGTGAAACTCGATACGGACTGGGGTGTTTTAAACGCTTCAGCCCCAACTTCTCCACCATTTCTGTGGACACCAAATTGTTCGTACTTCCACTGTCGATTATCATCTTACAACACTTACCCTCCGATTTGCAAATTGTCTTGAACAGAGCTTTCCGCTGTGTCTGTTAGACACTCTCATCAATTGGTTTCAGTAATACCTTATGCATCACTAAAGTTTCTCCCGTTTCTGGGGCATTTTCTGCCTCTTGAGGGGGTGCTGCTGCTTCCTTCGGTTGTGCCACATATGCGCCTTGCTGTCCAGTTGAATCTCTTTCTGGGCACTCAAATGAACGGTGCCCCTACTTGTGGCATCTATAGCATTGATAACGAGTTCCCCTTCCATGGCCATTTCCTCTGCCGCGTTGGAACGATCTGCCACCTCTCGTTCCGTCTCATTTTTCTGTTGTTCCCAAAGTCCTCGAACTGCTGGCTTCCTCGCTGTTGCTGGTAGTCTGGCCACTGCCATAGGACTAGCCTCTTCCTCTGGTAGACCCTCGTCCTCTGCGGGCATTCTGTCTTCGGTTAATTTTCTCCTCTGCTTTAATTGCGCTCTGGTATTCCTCCTCAGTATTATTTGGAGACAAAATGCTTATTTCATCCAAAATATCTATCCTCAGTCCATTAACATATCTGGCTGTCCTCTCTGTCGTATCCTCTGTGTATCCGGCTTTCAGATTCACTCGATAAAATTCCTCTGTATACTCCTTCACAGTCAGTCCCCTCTGTCTCAAGTTCTGTACCTGTCTATGTAACGCGATTTGATAATCCCTTGGCAGAAATCTGCCCTTCAATTTAGCTACCATCCTTGTCCAAGTTTTAATCGGTGTTTTGTTCAACCTCTCCCACCACAGAGCTGCGTGTCCTTTCAGCTTTGTTGCTGCAAACTTGACTCTACGGTCTTCACTAACTTTCTCGCATTCAAAATACTTGTCCATCTCACTAATCCAATCTAACACAATATCAATAGACAAACTACCATCGTAAGTCGAGAGTTCTGGTTTTGGTCTGTTGTTCGACAATTAGACAAACTTCAGTGATTTCACTTCTGCTGATTCGCCTTCAGGCCCCTCTGCTGCCACTTCTACTTCTTCTTCACTCACATCACCCATTTCTGGATCTCTTCTCCTGCCTGCCTCTACTGCTTCCAACCGAGCAGTAAGAACTGTGAGTTCTTCTCGTAATGCCTCATCTACCATTCTACGAGCACCTTGTCCTCGTCCTCGTCTACCTACATCCATTTTTTTTCAAATCTCTTCAACTTAATCTGCTCTGATACCACTCTCATGTTACCCAGCCCACTTGGCACACACTTTGCACTTTATACGTGGATGAGTAGGTTTACGTGGCGAACAAAAATATTATGTCCGCAGGATTTTGTGAGAAGTTGGTAGATGGTGAGTTAATGCACGGAGTAAATACCCTGTACTCTGCCTCGAATTGCTCCCTTTCACCTTCGCGCCTTAACCCTAATCCTTTACGGCATTTCTCGATTGTTCTTCATTGTTTTCGCTCTGAGTTTGTTCTGCTCCAACCGAGGGTTTCTTGGTCTTCTCTGTTATATTGTCGTGTGTTCTGTTATGGTGATATATTCGGCTCCTCATGCTATAAAAGAACTCGACTCCTCCGCTATTCAACCTGTTTGTAAACTTAATGACAATGCCGTTTGGTGTTGAATGCTGTTCGGCCTGGTTCTGTGGCTTCATTTCGGTAAGTGGTTTTATTCTTCTCTCCCTTGCATACACAGGTTCCTGCAAGTATTGTTAAGCTCTAGTTATAGTTATTGTATTTTTTCCCTCTGTAAATGTCGTGGTGCTTTATCTGGGCGTTGGTAGTCGTTGATAGAAACCCTTGTGGCTTTGTTGTGTTTTCTTCCGGCACCTTACTGTCTCTGGTTCGAATCTGGTTGAGTGTTATTTGCCTGCTGTTGGTTGGGTTTTCTTACGGTGTGGCACTGTGTTTGCCTGCAAGCACAGGACTTCTCAGGCGCACGTCCTTCGTTTGGAACAGGTGAATGTTCTTGTCCCTGTTTCAATATGGCTTGCCTTCTCGTTCTTGGACTAACCCACTTTGTTCCTTTTCTCGGCAGTTACTCTAGCTCTTCAGGATGTCATACAGTTGTGTTTGGTCGTGCTCTCCAGGTAAATTTCTCCGGGTTTTCATTTCTTTACAGGCATTCGTAGTTTCCTTGGTTTTCTTGTCTTTGCATCCGTTCTAACATACATGAATTTGTGTTTTGCAGGTCTCTGTTGGTGACCTGGGCAGCGTGTCTTCCAACGCTTAGTTTGTTCACTTGTTTCTCTTTCTGGGTAGGTCTGAAACCCCAATGTTTGACTGTAGTTTTGGTTGATACTAAAGACCCATCTTCTGGTTTAAGTCCTCGGTCGCTGTATGCGTTTACTCGGCTGTATTTGCTTTTCATTTTCTACTGTATTTGGTATATAAGAGTTGGGAACCACTTGTTGGTTGATTTTGGTCAAACCCTGGTTCTGGGTTCTCTGATTTACAAGCTTTTCCGACTATATATCGTACTGTGCTCTGTTTATATATATCCGGACTTTGTCTTTCGTATTATTTGTTTTGCCCTACCAATGGTCACTGTAATTGCGGTCCTTCGATGGTTTAAATGAAAATTATGAATAGAAAAGAGAATGTACAGTTTTTGTTACCTCTGCGCATTAGTATTCCGGATTGTTGGTTGTTTTGTATCTTCGAACGCTGGAAAGTTGTGGATATTCATATGCAAATTTCTCGCCTTCGTTTCCTGAATGTTTGTACTGGAACTCTTATTCCACTGTGTGCGAAATGAACATATGGCTGTCGGTTATTGTGACTGTGAATCACTGTGACTTCGTCTGGTTACTTAATATTTGTCTGCAACTCATTGTTTGAACATTTGCAATAGTAAACTGATAAATATTATTTGTATGACAATCTATTAAATCGTAAGGAAAGAAAAAATTCACTTAGGCAAATATTTGTAAAAATGGTACAGATGGACAAATAGCTTTGTGTTTGAATGCTCTGACTGTTTCTATTTCTTTGTCTTCTCAATCAACCCAACTCTACTACTCAACTGAACCCCTCTCTGTTACATTTGATTTGTTTTTATAGCTCTCTGTTTTCAGTTGATGTTTACAGTTAATCCGACTGATACAGAATATGGTTACAGAAATACTACTTTTGTTAATAACTATAATCATTTGGCATTCCAAGACTTGTAGGAACAGTTGGCTCTTATTTCCCTAATTTAATGGACCATTCCCTAACTAATAATTGAGTTACAGTAATTCTAACTGAAAATAAAAAAGAGATGTCTAAATTCACTGACTTTGTAAAACAAACTAAAAGAAAAATTATTTCTGTAAGAATTAAACAGTCCAATCGATCACTAGCTTTTGAAC
>APFE030550666.1:0-11062 GCA_000404065.3 Pinus taeda
TCAAAACTACTAATAATAATAAAAAAACAGCAGCAGCAATAGTGAAAGATACAAATAATAGCAAAAAACAAGAGAAACGAACAAATACAGAGAAACATTAGAGATAAAATCTACTTTGCAACCCCAAAATGCATCCACATGCTAACAAAGGACACAATGCATAGCATAAATTAAACTAAAAGAGACCAAAAAATCTTATGAGAAATATGTTGAAAATAGAAGCGAGAAAGGTCTTCTTGATTTCTACCTTAGTCAAGAAAGACCTCGATCAATCCTTCTTTAGCATGCACAAGTTCAAGGACAAGTCATGGAGGAATTAACTCATGTGCAAAGTTTGGAGGCTCAGTTTTGCTTGTCTTCAATTGTGAGTTTATATTTGGAAAAGGATAAGTGAGACTCTCAGTGTTTAATTGAGGTTAGGACGAGTTATAAGAGTCAGTTCAACTCAGTTAACCAATGAATCACAAGACTGGTTCTAAAAGTAACTTGCCAGATTTAACATGAGTCGAAAAGCTTAAAAGGAGGTCGAAGGCACATCATTGAACCATTATTGTTGAGCATGAGTTTGTGCGAGAAATAATTCTTGCAAGCAAAGCGTGTAAGGAGCAACCTATGCACAGTTTGCGAGAGAAAATTTTCCTTGTGATATGAGCTAGGATTTAGGGAGAAATTGATAAGAAATAAGGGCTCAAATTTGTGCTAGGAAATAGGGATTTCCAACACTAGGAAATAGGAGCTAGATAGCACAAGGAAATAGGAGTTGCGTCGAGTTCTTGCAGGGAGGTTTTGAGCTAAGTATTAGCAGTGAGAGCAGCTTTGTTTTCTGTTGAAACAGTTTGCCTTGTAAAGAATTATGTTTGCTCAATTTTTCTGAATAAAATCATAGCAGAGATCGGTATAAAGAACAACACCAAGATCAGTTTGTCACCAATGCAAATCAGTCAAGAAGGCTAGTGCTAGATTGTGAAGGACATCTCTCTAGGTAAGCACGATGGTGTGCTAAGGATTGAGACCAACCAACTATTTAGAGGAAGGCTCTAACTTCGTTTCTTTGAAAGGGAGGATCATGATAGTTTTGAAGGATAATGGGGAGGGAGACTTCGTCAACAATGCTATACCACCACCGTAAGAACCCCAACACTTGTCCTAACATACCAAGGATGATATCAAGACCAGAAGGATTATTCTAGAAGGGGTCAAAGATAATATAGTTCCTCATATCCATGAGAAGAAGACAACCTTTGAGATGTAAAAAGTAACAAATCATGTGTCGTATTATAAGTGGTGCCTTTGCTTCAATTAGAGCAGCAGGACCTTAGTTTTTATTTACTAGGGCTTCACAAGTCTTGGTATGGTTTCTAGGATGTTGTCAATGGTAGAGAGAATTTTCCCAGTCGGGAAAGGTTATGGACTGACGGCATTCAAGAAGAGATCTGAAGAGGGACCAAATATGGTAGATTAGCAAAAACAGAGGACGAGGAGAACTTTGCTCTGGCAAGCAAAGCCAAGGGAAAGAAAGGAAAAAGGAAGGTCGAGTCTAGTTAGAAGAGCAAGAAGAAGAAGAAGGATTTGTGTAAGATCAAGTGCTTCCATTGCCATGGGTTTGCTTCTCAATTCGTGAAGTATTTCTCATTGATAGCTTGCATGGCAAGCTCAGAAGGCAGCATCACGTGGTATATTGATTCTGAAGCCTCCTTCCACATGATTGGGAACACAAAGTATTTCAGGCAGTTGAACCAAAAGCACATGCAGTTTCAGATCGAGCTAGGAGATGATGGCAAGTACGCATCTAAGGGAGTTGGTATTGTCAGCTTTAAGAGAGAGTTTGAGAGCCCTCTCCATCTCAGAGATGTCCTCTATGTTCCAAGACTGAAGAAGAACCTTGTTTCAGTAGCAACCCTTGAGGACAAGGTATATGATGTCATCTTCAGCAGAGGTAAGGCATACCCCAAGCACTTAGATTTTGGAGCAGTGAAGCAAATAGGTGTGAGGGTGGAGAATCTTTACATGTTGCAGGTTGAAACATGTGGAGCCTTGAGCAACAAGGCAGGTGGTGAGTAGAGTACAGACGTTGGAGAACTTTGGAAAAGGCACATGGGACACTAGCGTCATGGGGCATTGAAGATTCTTTCAGTTGATTCAGTGGCAGTTGTTGTTGGAGGGAGAGTGCAACCATTGTGGAGTTTTGAGAGATCCGGATCAACATAGCAACAGATTTTTTGTAGGTCCACACAACTATCATCTTTTCTATTTTACCTTAGATATTTCCAGTTGTACTCCACATGCTATATTATAATAAATCAAGCTCAGTCATTCCTTGTGTTGCATCTTCTGATCATCTGAGTTTCTGGGTTTACTTCTGCAAATTATCAATTTATTTATCGTGCTTGTATAATTTCTAGGTTCCTATTTTCTTGTGCATTTTGGTCTAATTTCATGGATTTTTGACAAAAATGTCGGCATAAACTTTTATCAAGAAAATTGCCAGAAAAATAACACAAAATTTCTGAAAGGGATATTACCCACACAAGATTCCTGGTCGAGTTACACTGAAGGAGGCTTTCATAGGCAAAAAGCCTAATGTTTCACACTTTGGCACAAAAGTTTATTGCCATCTGTCCAAAGATAGTAAGAAGTTGGAGCCCACAACAGAAAAGCGTATTTTCATGGGATATAGTGAGACAACTCAGGCATATAGGATGTATCTACCAGGACTCAAGAAGAAGGTTCTCAGGCCGAATGTGAGGTTTTAGGAGTCTAGAGCTATGAGGGAGTCCTTAGAGCAAGAGTTGTTGATTTGGGGTAGCATCGAATGTGCTCTAGGCCTCAAATTTTACAAGGATGCTTAGGCACATATATTCCAAAGAACCCAAAAACCGTTTTGGAAAATTCCACCCAGAGACGGTTTTATTAAAATAATTAATATTTTTAATGGGGTTAATCTAGGTCGTTGGTTATCCAACAGGAAGATATAAGAAGGGGCTTGAGGGTCATTTGGAAAACACACCAGGCAGATACTCAGTTGCCCGAGTAAAATCGATTTTCTCACTAGTTGAAGTTCGGCAAGAGAAAATTGATTCAGAGGGAGATTTATAGGTGGAGGAGAGACAGAGACGGTTCACCGCCAGTCAGGGAGACAGGGGCGAAGACACAAAGCAGTAAAAGGACAGCGTTGGGCAGACTGACATTGGGAGAGGCAGCTGACTTGGGTGACGCTGGCACTACACAGGGCAATCCTGGAGCCAAAGAAAGTGACGTTGGGCAAGCCGGAGAGATGCTGAGGGTGGAGGAACTTCTCTCTCGAGTCAGATACTTGTTCAGGAACGTCTGTAATTTTTTTCAGAAAGTCTTGTTATATATTGCTAGGTGTAATTTGTACATGAAGATTTTGTTGAAGAATAATAAAACCCTCATCTGTTGCACCGGTTTTCCCACAATGGGTTTTTACAGGGATAATTGTCCAAAAATAATTGTGGTTGTATTTGTGCCAGTATTTTCCTTACATTTAATATCTACAATGTTTTAATTGTGAAGGCTGCAGTAGAATATATTTCAATATTTGCCGTAAGAATACATCAGATAACTTATTTCTGTGGTAATAAGTAGAAGAAATAGTGTTAATCATTACAGTAGGATTTCTATTTATAAATTTTCTCATGGTATTGGAGTTACAGGAAAGCAAAAGAGAGAAGTCGGAGGATCCAACGTTGAGAAGAGAAGTGAATTTGAAGTTCCTGCAGGGCCAAAAATTTGAATCTCCCAGAGGATTGGGCAGCTCAAGCCAAGGAAATCGGATTTCGTGGGAAAAACTCTCTCTGAGTGAGTCGACAGAAAGGTAAGTCTTTCCAATCGAAATTTATCAATGGTAGAAGCAACAACACAGCAGAAGATTCAGCAAGGATTCACATGCCTAGCAAATTCAGCGTGAGCGGATGTTTGGTACATTGATAATAGGGCTTCAACTCATATGATTGGAGTATGAGAAAATTTCTTGAGCTATCAAGAAGAACAAATGGACTTCCAAATAACTATGGGAAACAAAACAAAATGTACTCCAATAGGGAGAGGCACCATAGCTTTTCAGATGGAAGTAGGGACCAACATCCAAGCCACCAATGTTCTGCATGTGCCAGGATTAGGAATGAACTTAATTTCAATGTCCTAGTTACAGGACAAGGAATATGTATACTTCATAGGAAAGAAAATATACGTTAAGCATCCAAGCAGGAAGAAGAAAAAGCAAATTGGGGTTCGAAGCAACAAGTTGTATAGGTTGCAGTTAAAATTGCCAATGGCACTGCTAGGCAACAACTATAATGGTGAGAAGGAGCAAAATGAATTATGTCACAAAGCAAATGGGGCACTTACACCATGGAGCACTTTGGATGCTCAGAGACACTGTTACAGGGGTACCAGTCCTTAGTAGTGAACATGATGACTTGCGCAGAGGATGTGCGCTAGGAAAGTACACTAAAGCAGTTTTTTACAAAAGTAACAATAGAGCAGAATGTGTATTAGGATTAATACACTCAGATAATTATGGTCATATGTCCACAAGGGCTCTTACTGGTGGCGAATACTTCGTCACTTTTATCGATGATCACTCCAGGAAAACCTGGATTTATTTCTTAAAGACCAAGGATGAGGTCTTTGATCATTTCCGAGAGTTTAAGGCTCTTGTTGAAAATATGATAGGAAAAAGATAAAGGTATTGCGTTCAAATAATGGTGGAGAATATACAGACAAAAACTTCACATTTTTCTGCGCAAAGGAGGGCATCAAAAGAGAGTGGACAACTCCATATAATCCAGAGCAGAATGGAGTGGCAGAATGAGAGAAAATATCTATTGTTGGGGCAACCAAAGCCATGTTGTATGATCAAGATCTACCTAGGTATCTATGCGCAGAAGCTTGCAACACTGCAATATATATCTAGAATATAACTCCTCATAGAGCACTGGGGAAGAGAACACCCGAAGGAGTTTTCACAGGGAAGAAGTCGAAAGTCAGTCATCTCAGGATATTCAAAAACGTGGCTTATTGTCACATTCCAGACGAGAAGCGCAGCAAACTGGATCAAACTACAGAGAAGGGGTATCTCGTAGGATACAGCGAGACCTCGCATATAGAATCTACATTCCTGGCAGCAGGAAGATTGTAGTAAGACAAGATGCAAAGTTCATGGAAGATAGAGCTTTCAGGAAATCTCGTGAAATGCCTGCAGAAGATCAATCAGGAGATGTTATGTTAGTCCAAGAGAAGCAGGGGCAGCAAGGACAGGTAGGAAAACATACACCTGGGTCGAGTACAATAACCAGCACCAGTATCTCCTCAGAAGGAGGAAATGCAGATGCTTCTCAACAAATGAAACGACAAGATCGGGAGGAAGAGTTGGTTGAGCCTCCCACCACTAGTGGTAGAACGAGCAGAGCAGTGCAACAAACACCGAGGGATGTAGAGGATTTTGTTAGAGCTCTTATAACCGAGAAGAGGTAGTGTAGACAACCAAATAGATACCAAACATTGGTAGCTCAGGTTGAAGAACCCTCTAGCTTTCAGGAAGTTGTTCAACGCCAAGTATGGGTGGATGCCATGGTGGAAGAATACAACTCCATCATGACGAATGATGTCTAGGACTAGTACCTAGACCAGAAGATAGATTAGTTGTAGGATCATGATGGATCTACAAGATCAAGTATGTTGGAGATGGCATCATAGAGAAGTACAAGGCAAGGTTAGCAGCAAAGGGTTATGCTCAGAAAGAAGGAATAGACTATGAAGAGACCATCGCCCTAGTTGCTCGATACACCTCTATCAGATCTGTTATATCCCTAACAGCTCAAACGGGATGGTAGATTCACCAGATGGATGTCAAGACAACATTCTTTAATGGAGTGATAGAAGAGGAGGTGTATATAGAACAGCCCGAAGGCTTCGAAACTCATGAGAAGAAAACTCATGTTTGCAGGTTAAAGAAAGCCTTGTACGAGCTCAAGCAGGCACCCAGAGCATGGTATGGTCGGATTGATAGTTACTTGCAGCAGTTGGGATTTGTCAAGAGTGATGTTGATCCCAATCTCTACTATTTGTTGGTAGAGAATAAGCCACTTATTCTGGTACTATATGTGGATGACCTGTTCCTAACTGGGTCATCTAGGCTCATCCAAGACTGCAAGAAGAATCTTGAAACTGAATTCGACACAAAGGACTTGGGATTTACATATTTCCATGCATACAAACACAAGGAGCCGATAGTGGAAAGTCGATGGTGGATTTTAAAGACATTTTCAAATGGTAAGTTGTTGATCGAGTGGACGATGAAGTTGTTGGTAAAATGAAAGTGCTAGAATTTGTGATCAAGCAGTAGTCAAGAAAGGTGAAAATCATTGTGATCAAGCGGCAATCAAGAAAGCTGAAAATCATTGAGATTTTAGCATACACAAGCTCCAACTAGATTACTTCAATCAATCTAACATAAGTTATATTATCCATTTATAAATAAAGTTATAGTTATCCATGATACCAAGGTTTTAGTTGATTAAGCAGAGAGTCCTATGCATAGAGCCAACTACTAGTAGCACCATCAACAATAGAATGCTTAACCACTGCATTTCTCTTTAAATGATAGTTGCTTCGTGGGCCATGGAGTTTTGAATCTGTGGATGTGGTTACTCTTTAAATGCTAGTTTCATGGAGTTTTGAGTCTATGGATGCGGTAACTCTTTAAATGCTAATTTCATGGATTTTTGAGCCTGTGGATGTGGTAAATAGTTGGTCAAGATGGAAGAACTGTAAAGGAGAAAATTCCAAATCCCTATTGGCAGCTAACAAAACTGTAACAACCCATCTTTTGTAGATGGCATACTAGAAACACCTTCATCAGAAGGCAAGTTTGTAAGTGCATTAATATTTCTTCTACCCTTAAATAATAGATTTACTTCCCCATCCCCCAGTGCATGTGTTTCATTTGTAAGGACACTATGAAAGCTAGTAGATGCATTGATGTTATGTAGTTCCATTTAATATCTTACCATCTTGATTAAACACATCCACACTACACAAAATTAAAGATTATCTCAGTAAGAGCCAATTGTTGAGCTAACAAAATGTTAAATAGAAAAAATATTGTTTTTATAATTAGAATTTTTGAAGATGGATTCTTCATCTTTACACATGAAAACATCCCCTCCCATCATCAGAAGTAGAAATGCATTTAATTTTGAATGGATCAGTTTTATTTTTTCACCTTATTGCAATTCCTATAAAATAAAGAGTGCTTATATAATAATAAAGATCTTTGTTTGAATAAAGCTTTTTGAATGCCTTTATATTTTAGATCTGATAAACTTGTGATATTTACCAATACAAAAGCAATGGCTCATCACAGAATACCTAACTAAAAAATACAGGATAGTACAAATGCAAAAACATTGCATGCAAGCAAGAAATTGAGTAGTCCATGGTTGGGGCTTGAATTCCTCTCTTCCGAGATTGTTGTGGTAGCATGGGCCTTGAAATCCTCTCTTCCAAGATTGGTGTGGTAGTATAATTTCCCTCACTGAGTTCGTTCACAATCTCTCCATTCTCTATGTGCACAACATTATCAGAAGTTTCCAAGAAGTTCAGGGTGGGGGTGGGAAGAAATATTAGAGAGAACAAAAAAATGTGAGTGAATGATGTTGATGGATGATGGGTGTGGGAAGGGGTACGGGATATTAGAGAAAACAAAAAATTGTGAGCCAAGGATGTTGATAGGATCTGATGTTTTTTAGATCAGTATGTTAAATGGATCAATGCACTTGTGACAATGGTTTTCCTCTCTATGGATGGTTTCCCCATTTAATCAGGAACCATATTATCATTGTATTTGAAGGGATACCAAGTTCAAACATAGTTCAAGTGCTAGCTAGGAAAATAGAAGAATATACAAGTAGGGAGTGCCTAACGGTACAACTTGATAACATCATACATGGGAATTGGTAAATAAAGATCACAAGAACTAGAAGAAAACTTTCTCCAAGGGAATAAGACATGAGTTGCAAATTTTTATATCATCTAAAGGATATGAATGTGGCAAAATAAGCACAGGAAGCAAGGCTGGTAAATTATGTTCACGAGAACTAAGAGAAAACTTTTCCATAGCTATTTCTCCAAGGGATTAAGACATGAGTTGCAAAATTTTATATATCCAAAGGATATGAATGTGGCAAAATAAGCACAGGAAGCAAAGCTAGCAAGCCTAGAAGGCATTCTACAATTGTGGGATCATAGGTGAATTCTAGTATCTCACAAGAATCAAAAGCTAATTGGTGTTTGGGTGCAACCAATAATTTTGTATAAATGGTAGATCCAATACCACATCACGAGTTATTAGATATGGACATTCATATAAAAAAACAAGATCATCTAAAAATTCATGGTAGTGAATTGAGGAAACAAAATCTCTAAACTTATCTATTTCTCAGAGAGTGAAAGATCCTGCTGAAGATGGAAATAGAGTTATTAAAGGATATTATTTGCAATTGGATAAGATGACAAAACAAATTCAAATATCAAATTGACCATGAGAGTTCTTATGATGAATCCAAATTCATAACAACTATAGAGATAGAGGTAAAATAAAATACTTATGTTTAACAAGACGGCCAAATCATAGGACGATGCTCTATGACATACTAGACAAGTAAGAAGTTGAGAAACCCAATCTAACCAATGAACATTTGGAAAAACAGGCATTGAGTTAAATTTCTTACCCTTCAACTAAATATTCAAAGCATGACAGAAAAGACAAAAAATGCATTGGCCAAACAAAACTCGAAACTAAAGAAGGCTATAGTTTGAACTTGATTGTTACACACAATCAAGAGTTGTTACAAATATCCCTCAAATACAACATGACTACGTACAACCTAAACTAACCTCAGAACCAACCTAAGAGGATAGGCCCAAATTCTCAATAGTTGCCTAGCTTTCCCAATACCATCAACTTTTATAACAATCTTTTTGTTTTTCTATTAAGAAAGGTCCAAGGTCTCTTCATAGATAGCTTGACCCTTGTCACTCCTCGACAACTTAAATGAGAGCTGAATTTTTTGTCTTTCTATAAAGAAATGTCCAATGCTTCTTCATAGATAGCTTGACCCTTGTCGCTCCTCAATAAGAATAAGTCCAACATTGTTTGAATTAAGTATATGTAAATCCTCAGCCAAGAGAAAACCAAAGGCACCTATAGTGCATCGCTTAACCAAATAAATTCCAATATCAAACACCAAATTGGACCTTAGATTCATCTAGGAAGAAAGACTTCTTGAATTTTCAAAATGTCAAGTTCATAAGTTCCAACATACTTGTCCTCAATTCCACACTGTAAGTTTCATCTCATCACCTTGTAGATAAAGAAATTACACCTTAGAACCGATCATTATAATTTGTTCCAAATTTTCTACTACTCATGAGATGGACCAAAAATAAACAAGAAAATAAATTAGGATTACTAGTCTTGCTAGGGGATACGAAGTAAGATTAGAATTTCTTGTGTTATTCAATTGAGCCATCTCTGGAATTGGTATTGAGAGAAATTGTATTAGGGATCCATTAGAATTCAGTAAAGATGACCAAATGTAGACTTGAATTTTCAAGTCTTCATTTTAAAGCCCTGTATGGGTCACCAATATGGAAACTAAAAGCTCCTTCTAACGAAGGAAAGAAGAAAGTAGAGATATACCTACAAAACAAAGCCCATACTTGTTAAGTTATGGTATGTTCGAATCTACTTTCGAGATACCCTCTGCAACGTTTGGATCTACTTCCACTCTGCAATAATAGATCTATCATTGGAATAATCTATCCCATTTCGATTCGGATGGGACTGTAAGAGTGAAATAAATATAGGGCCGGCACAGGACCTTACTTTAGGTTAAGGCCCAGTCAGAACTGCCTTCTTTTTTCTCTTTTTTTATCCATGTGTACTGACACTACTCGCCTCCGGGATGTTGGATGAAGTAATCTAATTTTTTAGAATTGCACGTTTGTACAGCAGGAGCAGAGCCGCCAGAACCAAAGGCAGGGGAGTAACAACTGAATGGCCAGCTTTTGAACCGGAGAGATAGAAAGGTTCCTGGCTTATGGGAAATCTTTATGAATGATGAGCACGCCTACTCTTACTCCCTCCGCCCAATCATCTGATATAAGATCGAGTTTGAATAAGACCCATGTTCGCTTGACCCGCCCGCACCTTCGGAGTCAGTCCTCCAGTCCTCTCCTTAAGTCAGGTCGGACGGAAGTATCTGAACCATAGAATTCACCTAACGGGTGGCATTTTTCATACAGTACCATCAAAATAGCAGTAATTGGGAGTTATCTCCCCGGGTATTTCCTATTGTTAAATGCTCTCTTAGGGAATATCAAAATGATAATTAACCTAAAAACCTCCATTGATTTAATCAAAGTCGGGTTGCTCCATTTACTCAGAGAGCCGGGGAGAAAAAGGAGCGTATCTATTTCGGGGGGCCAGACCAAGCACTTTCTATTCGGAAAGTTGTTTTCTTCATGAAGGAAAGGCTCCTAATAGCTATAGTTGTAGCCCACATTAGCGCTTTACCCCTTTTATGCTTATAACAATTTACTTCTTTTTCTTATTATATTCCACATATTAGCAATCACATGTACATAAAGTAAAGTGCAGATAGAACATTAAATGATCGACAAAAAACAAGCCAAGACAAGAGACAGCAAGATTGGTGGCTAGCCAGGGACAAACCCCACAATGTGTGGGGAAACCCTTTGATCAAATCTTCTTTTACCTTCAATAATTCAGCAGAGAGAAATAGTACAATAAATCTGATTTATATCAACAGTAGAAAACCTTAGATCATCTCAACATTAGTGGCTTCATCATCAAACTAGGGCAGACAATATCTCACAAACCGATTGTCCGATCAGCATGATTCCACCACCAAAAGTTATGGCTTCCAGAGGAGGTTCAGATGAACCTACAACGCAATTCAGATGAAGAGATCTTCTAGTCCACGCAGGTCAATCTTTACTTCTGCAGTTGCAGCTT
>APFE030550667.1:3384-14131 GCA_000404065.3 Pinus taeda
AATATGGTCTCGCAATCTGGCCCACCCCTCATCGTCCTCTGAGGCTCACGGCGATGCTACCTCATCAGTTGGGAATGGAAAGGGAAAAGGGAAGATTCGAATCCCCTACAGACTTTGTGAAGGCAATCATCCCCTTCAGCTTTGTCCACTCATGGATAAAGCCTCCACTGTTTTGGAAAATCTCCCAGCTCCCTCGCCCCAACTCCCTGTTGGATATCAACGTCTTTCTGCAGCTGCAGATCATTCACCTCTCGACAATGAGATTGGTTCACATCCTTCTCTTGTCTAGGCCCCTCTTCCCGAACCTGGCTGTGCCCAGCCTATTCCAGACCAACCATTGGTTGGAAAGAGTGTCGACTGGAGTTCACCTCCTGTCGACCACTCTGTTTTGGAAGAGAAAAATTCCCATGTTCTTCTCGTCTCATCAAATTCTCCTGAGCTTGATAATGGTTTTCCCATCCCAGCCTCTCCGGAGAATTCCGATTCGGTTCCTTCCGAGCAGGGGGCAACCATATGGTTCCCCCACCAAGTAGTTCGGTCGTTTCCTTCGATTGGAGTCGTTTGACTACCCTTCCCCTTCCATCCCATGTTCCTTTCTGGGTCACCGCCTATGCCTCCCATATGGCACTGCCTGGCACTGTGTTAGATGAAGGAGCATCGGTTAGTCTTATGCCCGTTACTACTTGGCAGGCTTTGGATTCCCCATCGCTTGTACCTCTCGTACCGAATCTCACTGCTTTTGACGGAGGAACGAGTCAACCATTAGGGATCCTTCCAAAGTTTCCTATCACTTTGGGAGGAAAGACTGTCTATATAGACGTCTCGGTTACCCAAGGTTCTTTAGACTTCAGTCTTCTCCTTGGTCGTGACTATGTGTATGCCATGGGAGCCCTCGTTTCTTCACTTTTCTGTGTGGTTTGCTTTCCACACGATGGAAGAATAGTGACAATGGATCAATTATCGTTCGTTTGTCCATAAGGCCCTCCCGCACAATTGTCCTTCCCTCTTGGTTCTCATCCACCAGTTGCATCTGTCTCACCCCAGATCAAATAATTGGCCACCTCTCCCGTGCCTATATCCAGCAATGCCGCCGTCGTGCATAGTGTCTTGGGGGCATTGGGTCCTAACTTCCGAGACATTGACCTCCCACCGGGAGCGCCACTCTTGGAAGCCCCGACTTCCTGTTCATTATGATGAAGCTCGAGCGGAGCATAGTTCATTTTCCTATGTCAAGCTCCCTAAAAAATGAAATTAGGTTTGGGCGGAGCATAGTTCATTTTCCTATGTCAAGCTCCCTAAAAAATAAAATTAGGTATGGTCGGAGCATAGTTCACTTTCCTATGTCAAGCTCCCTAAAAAATGAAATTAGGTCTGGTCGGAGCATAATTCACTTTCCTATGTCAAGCTCCCTAAAAAATGAAACAAGGAGTCTCGAGGATAGTTTTGCTAATGTATCAACTTCGTTAAAATAATGAAACGGCTTGTATCCGAGGATAGTTCTTTACCTATGTCAACCTCGTTAAAACAATGAAACACGAGCTCGTGCATTTCAAGCGCAATAACCATTATGTCAACCTTCAACCCATTTTCAATGGACTGAAGCTTGGGGGGCATGTACCTCGAATTGAGACACGATGCTGGGGGGCATGCCCGTTTCCTTTCCCATCAAGCATAGTTTGCATATGTACCATGTACTTTTAAGCTTGCATAAAAATAAAATTTCCCATCAAGCATAGTTTGCATATATGTATATGCCTGTAAGCTTGCATCAAATAAAATCCATTTTAAAAAGCATAGTTTGCATACATGATTCTCATGTGTGTTTTCAAGCTTTCGTAAAAATAAAATATATGTGTGTGTGTAAATACATTCCACAATGGGTTGTTTGTTATGCAGTAGATACATCAGATTACATGTGTGTCGAACAGTCACATAGCATATAAAACACATCATCACATGAAGAAAAGATCCATCTAGGAACAATCATATGTAAATAAATTCTTTCCCAAGAATAGTTTGCATATGTACCATGTGCTTTTAAGCTTGCATAAAAATAAAATTTCCCATCAAGCATAGTTTGCATATATGTATATGCCTGTAAGCTTGCATCAAATAAAATCCATTTTCAAAAGCATAGTTTGCATACGTGATTCTCATGTGCGTTTTCAAGCTTTCGTAAAAATAAAATATATGCATGTGTGTAAATACATTCCACAATGGATCATTTGTTATGCAGTAGATACATCATATTACATGTGTGTCGAACAGTCGCATAGCATATAAAACATCATCATATGTAAAAGATCCATCCAAAATCGGTATATATATATATATATATCGTGTGGCGCACTAAAGCGCTAAAAAATAAGTGTATATGTCTAAAGTAAAGCCGGCGTCCTCAGTACATCTGAGACGTATGTCTCTCAAAAAAATCAGTGAGAAATGAATCCTAGGCATCTACTATGGTAGGTTATGCTCTCTGTAGCATGCCACTGCCCATGCTACCCGCCTCAAAAGGCGGTGCATCCTGGGTTCCACCCCCACTGTGTGAATCTGAGAAGCTATGGGGACCTCCTCGATCCCCTGGTAATCTGGCACTCCCGCCAGTAAGCCCTCGAGTTTGTGCGCCACAGTCTCCATCATATCGCCTCCTAGAGGAGCCAGGGCCAGAACCCCAACGCCTTGTCCCTCTCTCCGTGCCTCTGGAGCTAGACCAAGGGGTCTCGTGGGTCCCACATCTGCATATCATAGCATTTATCAGGACATGTACATGAAAATTTTTAAAAAACATTACAAAAGATAAAAAATTAAAAAGAGATCAAGTGTTTTACCTCCATCGTCCCAATTCTCTCCCGCAGGCAGTGGCATGTCGGGATCACCGCGGAAATCCATACCGGCATATGGCCAGTCCTCGACGAAAATGACCTGACGATCCAGCCACTCTCGAAAATAAACACCCCATGCCACTGGGCGGCCGCCACCTCCACGCAGCATGACCCGGGCCCATCAAGCGGCCCTCATCTCCCGTGGACCGCTGGGTGGATCCACAACCATATCCTGCAGCTGTAAGGTCGGCACCCACTCCAGCATGAGCAGAAGTAAGAGCGACCCATAAACGAACTGTTTCGACTCTCTGCGTCGACAGTTTCTCAGTTGCCTCTTCATGCTGATCGTTACCGCTGCTGCCCAGTTGAATACAGTGGGCTGTAGACACTTGAGAGCTAATAGTAGATGGGTCTTTGAGGCCTCGTGATTGGCCAAACTCCCCGCTGCCCGGGTCACCATGAAGAGTATGGTGCGAAGGACCATGTCATCCACCGTTGGAATGCTCACCTTTCCACTTCGTGATTTATTCGCCCGTGGACACACTCGAGCAATGAGCTGGTCAAGAGTCTCACCGCTGGGCCGTTGCCCCTACAGAATGGGCATCGCACCCCGGCGTGACAACCCAGTCAAAAAGTAAATATCCGTGTAATCAAACTCAATATCACGGCCTCGGATTGTGAATTTTCCGTCAACTGGGTTCCAAGCTCTGATCAAGAACTCAAGAAGATCAGGTTGTGCTCTCAGGCGTGGAGTGAGGAAAAACTTGAGGAAACCACATGCCCGCATTGCATTTCGGCACTCCGCATTGGCATAAGCAGCTATATCTTCATTATCATGAGCCCTCTCTTGCCACACAAACGCCATTGTGTCCTGAATGACCCCCAAAAATATTAGGATGCTGACCGTTGAAGTTTGTACGTTCAAAAACTTAAAAATGAAATTTCACGGCGTCAGCGCGACTGTTTTTAAAACAGTCGTGCTGATCATGGCGCCTCTTTGTTTTTTCCTTAGGTCAGCGCGGAAGCACACATGTTTTCCGCGCTAACCCGAGAGGTGGTGTGTGTAGATATTAATCGATCAGCGCAGACCCGACGAGCGAATCCGTGCTGACCGAGAGCGCACCAACGCTCAAAAAATTCTGCCAAATGGCCAAATCCCACCATGGAAATTCTCAAAAAGGGACTCAAAATGAAGCACAGGGCGAGATGAACTTACCTGGAACAAGCTTCCGGATGAACGGTGTCCGCAGGGGGTGAAATTCGCTCCGTCAACTTCACAGCTCCACAACGTTCTCCAAGGCTCAAAATGGTAACAATGGTAAAAAATGTCTTTTACCCCCCTATTTATGGTAAAAAATTCTTAATTGACTATGGTTTTTTATAAATGTGGGTTTTTTTCATGCTTTTACCATGGATTTAGTGCTAATGTCACTATACTATGCCTTTATGCATGTTTTACTATGTTTTTTAACATGTCGAATAGGTTTACGCGGGTGGTTTTCTTGTGCAGGTTCTCGAAACCAGCAGGGTCACAATGGTTCTATATACACTTGGTCCCAAAAAAACGTCGTCTTTAAGCTCTTTTCCGATGTAAAGCAAGAAAATATGGCCGAGCTCCCTTTCAGCTCGTCAAAAGGAATGAGAGGCGGTCGCTTTTAAAGCTCTTTTTTCGACCGTTTAAATCAACAAAGATCGACGGGTGTTTGTTGTTTCACACTCGTTATTGGCTCTAAAACGACGTGCTTCTGACCGCTTTTTTACTTTTTCAGGTCGAAGTCACTATTTATGAAAAGTACTCCTCGGTCGTAATGATCAGGCGGTTCTTTCGAGCATCGTTTTATACTTTTTCGAGCTCGAGAGACACAACTTTACGAAAAAGGACGCCCCTGGAGTTTTCTTTTTCTTGTCTTTTCAAACTCTCTAAACATGAAAAGACGTCGAGTTATTCCTTTGTCAGACTTGTTAAAACTTAATGACATCGGATTCCGTCGAAATGACGCCCCTCAAGCATATGCTATCCTCGTCAAGCTTGTCATCCAAAAATAACCAGGGTACTCGCCAGAAATGGTGGGGGAAATAAAGGAATCATAATCATCGTCATTGGCAGTATGTCGCTCTTGAACATGGCACTGTTTGCATTCCTGTCTGGGTGGGGACATCTCATCTCATTCCACATTTGCCTCCATGGGTTTGGGTTATCCTATTTGACCTTTCATCTGCTCATCGTCTTGTCATCATGACCCCTGATCATTTGACCTGAAATACTGCCAAATCCGTCGTTGTGCCGCCGATATGTTCAAGAGAAGTTGGCCTCTGCAAGAATACTCAACCTCCCTCCGATATCTCACACAAAACATATTGTCTCTTTCCGTGTCGTGTCAATGATGTGGGAATCATTATGGCCCACCTTCGACGAAGATCACTTCCTGTCGACTTCAGCTCATTATCCAGGAAGGTGACCTAGAGACCCCCTTCAAGTACCTTGGAGCATACATGCCTCAATGGCAGGTTCTTCGTGTTCGACGCGAGGTTTTCATCATTGGCCTCTGATTGAATGATTCTGTGGGTGTTCGACACCAGCTCATTGATTCGCATGCCACGGATTGTACCTATGAGTACCTTGAGGACCATTGTCATTATTGGTGGTACCTCTCGCGTCTGTTAACAACTTTCATTATTGGATGGTAATCAGACGATGTTCACGCGTGTTCGACTTCAGATCATGTATTCACATGCTTGGACTTGTACTTCGTTCGGGTTGGGATGGAGCGCGAGACCCTGGTTCTAGTCTGTTGCGAACTAGGCTGCGATGTTGTGGATTGTTATTATATGACTCGTTGATGGATGGCTGCGCCCATACCTGAGTCTTTTAGGATGGCTGCGACCATACCTTTTTATCATCATGGTCTCTTCAGCTGGGTGGCTGCGTCCATACCAGAGACCTTCTTCGTATGTCTTTTGGATGGCTGCGCCATGCCTAGACTACATATAATCGAGATATCAGTTGTACATACGTGCAGGTTCTTCTTGGTGGTGTTCCGGTTCAGCGGTTTTGTAAAGCATTTCACCCCTCCCACTCTCTCGAGCTTCATGCTTTAGGGGGCATCTGTTACACAGTAATTTGTCATTGTCTCCCTGTAGATCTCCCTACTGTGTCATGAAATCAAATCCATCATGCTCATGCTCTCTGAACTGGCCAAATGACCCTCTTTGCCGAAGTTTATGTCATCATCGCGACTGTTATTAAAATAACCGCGCTGACTGGCGGCTGATAGTGCAACTGATGCGTTGCCAGCGCGGAAGCACACGGGTTTTCCATGCTGGTTGAATTTCATGAGCCAGCGCATCCTATGCTTGTATTAAGTTGCACTGACATAGCCTCCTCCGTTATTAAGATGCGACGTCAGCGCCCCAGTCCAGTTATACACCCGCGCTGATCCTGTTTGGGCGAGTTTGTTCTAACAGCCAGCCTTCTAGATGACTCCAGACCTGGTTGTTGGCCTTGTGAATGTCGCCCTCCCTTCTATGGCATGTCTGTTCGTCATATGAGCCACCTTTCTTGGAGATAAGCTTATCCTTCCACCATTCATGGAGACTCCTTCTCCTATATAAGCCTCTACCATTACCATGAGCAGCTAGTTTTTGGACAGAGTGGAATTCATAGTGTTTTTAGTGCTGCTCCTAGTAGGCAGTTGGTGTGATAAGTGTCGATTGCTAGAGAGCTTAATGAAGGTTGTGAAGTCTTGTTGTCTTGTGTGAGAGAGGGAGTTGTTTGTCTTGGGAGATCTACCTCCAAGGGTGAATGCTTATGAGACTTGCTGGCTGGACCCTCTTGAGAAGGACTCAACGTCAGAACATTGGTTGTACCTTTCTCTGTTGTTGATTAATAATAGATGACTACTGTTATGGTTCCATTCTCATTTTTCTATGTAATGGCTAATGTGAATTACATCCTTTCTGACTGATGTATAATTGCTTTTATTAGATTTCACGCTTGTGTTTGTTTTTCTCTTTGCATGTGCAGGTGTCCATCCACGAGGATAGTGGAGGATCGTGACTGACCAGAGCAAAGGAGTGAGAGCAGCATCTCTTCATCAAACAATAGCGTTGGATCTCAAGTAGGTATTCATCACCTACTCTTTATTTGCAATTAGGAACCTGCGTGGTAGCATTGTTTGATTGTTTCTAGACCCGTTCTGGGCTAGTAGGGATCGCCTCTATCCGTAGAGGGGATTTACCTCTCCAACAACCTCCATGTAAGTGAAGCACAAAAAGATGGGCCAACTCATGATCAACTCGAACATTAGCCACCCTTTGACAAAATTCAAAACATGATAGATGCTGGAAGCATGACATAGTAAGAGCGTAGGCCTGTAGTTGTGTGAGGGTGGTTGGCTCATCCCTAACATGTTTTCCGCTTTTGTGATGTCTCCTGGGAGCCTGTTCTTCCGAGGATGAATCACTTTATGTTTCCATCTCATACTCTGATGAATGCTCAGATGCCATGACTATTGTGTGTGTACTATACTTGGGCTGCCCTTTAATGATGGTATGAAACTAGGTGTTGTTGTGATATCTGCCACCAAGGGGAACAATGAAAAAGGGAGTGTTAGGAGGGGAATAATATGATGGGAATAGGGGTTATGGGGGAAATTTTGTTTCAGGGATATGTAGGAGGGTTTGGGGATTTTATAGGGTAGGGTTTTGGGGTTTACATTGACCAATGAGTGGAGGGAATAGGGAATAGGGGTTTAGTAATGTTTTAGGGTAGGGAAAATAGGGAAAAATGGGATGGGGGGGAAAGGAAAAATGGAGAGAAGGGGAAAAAATGAGAGGGAGGAAGAACCTTGGCATCCACACAACAAGTTTGCAACCCTAGCAACAATGGCTTTGATGTTTTCTAGTGGTTGGTTTTATGAGTTTTTGTTGCAACTATAAATAGCCATGAACCACCATAACCTTCACAAAAATACATGAGCCATCAAGATTTAGAGCCTACCTATCAATTTGAGGGGTTTCAAAGGCGACTTGAGGTAATTTGGCACGATTTCAGGCCTTTGTGGGTGTGCGTCGCACAACAAACCCAGTGCACCGCACTCTCTATATGCATCATGCCCTTGTATTTTTTTCACTGCGAGGTCGCGCTGTGTGCGCCGCGCCCTCTATGTGTGCCGCGCCCCTCTATGTGTGTGTCGCGCTCTGGAAAATGCCTCCAATCTCACTCCAAACATGCACTAGCTTCTCTCAATGACTTTTCAATGCTTCTCTATAACCTTGAGTTGCACAATGACTTTGCTTGTGAACATCCTTTATAAAGACATTGGGAGTCATGGGTTAAATTTTTGCTTCTTCAAAAACCCTCTTTGCTAATGTTTCATTTTGGCTCTTTTCACTGAGTTAATGCAACATTGAATTTCACCTTCCCCTTTGAATTTTTAGCTAGAATGATGAAATTTTTGGCACTTTTTGTAGGGGTTGTATGACAGGGCATTTGGCCACGGAAACCATGACTGTGCCTGAAGAGATCAACTGGAGACATTTTTTGAAAATTATCACAAATGACACACTGTTTGACTTTTCTTCAAAACAGAGTTTTGAAGAATAGTTAAAGTCTGTCAACATGACAATGAAACTTTTTGAATCATAACTTTGTAAGGGCCTCCCTCTGGCCTGCATGGCTTTATTGGACATGGTTGAAGACCAAATTGACTAATCCCTAGACTTAATGATTGAAAATGACTTTCGTCCATTAAAGGACCAAACCTTGACTGTCATGGAATTTAGTGAACATTGACAAAAGACCTAAGCCAGCAGGTGCCAGACATGAGGGGAAATGACTACCAAGACCTTTTCCATCAGATTATGGCATGCCCCTAGCGGAATGCAGTTGAGTGAATGGAGCGGGACTCATAAAATGAAATGCAGAAAGAGTTTTGATCTCTAATGGAGGACTGACAAGAGCGACTCTAACATTGGCTCCAATGGGGGATGGTAGCTCCTTGGAGGTGCCAAGAACAGCAGATCTCTGGAAGAGCTAGACAGTGCCTTCGTTCATTGGGTTATGGAGTCATTATTTCGAAAATCAATACAAGACTCTGACTCATTTATGAAACTAAAATGACCAAAAAAATGACTCAAACTTGATATTGAAATGACTTGAAGACTAACTTGACAAACTCTAACCAAACTGAAATAAAATGGTATATACAGTGACAGTGGAAGCAGCGTCAATAATTCAAAAATGGTACCGCTTGAGCAGCCGACCATTGATCGGCCCTCTTGGACAATCTTCCCTGCTCATTTCCTTCATAAGAAAAGCATTCTGACCTCGATATGCAGCGATCTTGAAAGGACCTTTCCAGAGGTTCTCGAACTTAACGTGCTTACCCTTTTCCTCATTCCTTGCATCCCACTTCAGCACCACATCATCCAACTGAAATTTATCCGCCTTTTCTTTTCTATCAAAAATTTTCTTAATCTTCACTTGCAACTTGGAGGTGTTTTGGAAGACTTCTTCTCTGGTCTGCTGCAAGTGGACCATTTGATTCAACCTTCTCTGCATAGGATCTTCTTCACTGTCGGCCTCCTAGAGAAGGTTGACTACTAGAGCTGCGAGAGAGGTAGGAAACACTGTATCAACTCCATAAACAAGCTCAAAAGGTGACGTGCCAATGGATTTCTTCTGACTGACCCGATCTGCCCAAAGTGCATTAACCAACCTCTTATGCCAGCTCTTCTTATTTATTTCCAGTAGCTTCTTGATGATGTTGACTAATGATTTATTCGAATACTTCGCCAATCCATTTCCTTGCAGATGATAGGTAGTTTAGTGACCCAAAATGATGTGATATTTATGACAAAACTCTACCATCCTTTTTTATTTGAAAGTTGCTGCATTATCAGTGATTAACTTATTCGGGCAACCAAAGCGAGACAAGATGTTATTTTCAAGAAATGAATGATTATCGCATCTGTAGCTTATCTGGTGGGAATTGCCTCGATCCATTTCGTGAAATAATCTGTTGCTGTGAGGATCCATCTATGTTGACCGGAAGAAGCGGGATGAATTTCACCAATGAAATCCAACCCCCATTGCTGGAAAGGGGCACTCACCTCAATAGACTTGTTAACACCCAGGTTGTTCCCTATGACTCCCAAGGGAATACGGCCGGGGTAACCACTAACCAATCTTTGGATTACAGCTTCTAGCCTAGCTATAATCAGAGAGGGCTCTCTCTGTAAGGTTTGTCACTGTTCTATGGAGATTTTAGGCTAGTTATGAAGTAAAGGTTTGTTTTGTTTTTTGTTTGGTTGGGAGGATGTTTTCTGATAATTTTGTAATGTTCTCTGCAGGCAAATTAATCCATTGGGCAATGGGGTCTGTAGCTGTTGTTTCCTTGAGATCCTAGTTTAGTGCAGCTGGATTACAGGGCCTTTATATATTTCATAAAACAAACTGTAAATTGTGAGGGCAAAGTGTGAATCAACCAGTGAAGAGCAGTTAAGAATTCTTCACTGAGCTGGGATGTGAGGAAGGGACCTATTACTTAGGAGCAATACCTGAATTCCTGAAACAATAGATCAATGTGCTGATATAGTGTGAAAGGTAGCAATTAAGAATTACAATTTCATTACCATAACTGAAGAAAACATTTACAATAGCTTAGATTGAGTTCAGGGTAATCTGTGATTAAATCCTGAGACTATTCTTTTTCCTTGCTATTAGATATTTGAAACATGGAAAACGTGAATGATATATGAAAGATAACAAACATATAACAGAGAGTAACAAGTGTTACACTGAAATTTTTCACCATGACTATCTACAGTTAATATGGCTCCATAAATAGTCATATTATCCTCCTTGTCAAGCCTCATACCTCTACTCTTCATGTCAAACTTCAAAAAGAGAGAAAGTCAGT